>LPNX010083967.1:469372-563443 GCA_001517045.1 Pseudotsuga menziesii
AGCTGCCGGAGCTAGTAGTAAGGTGCACTGGTAGAGCAGAAAGCTATTCAATATAGCCTTGATGAGCACTACCTTGCCAGCTAAATTAAGCCAGATCGTTCCCCAATGCGTGATTTTCCTTTTGATTTTCTCCACTATAGGAGTTCAGGCTGATTTCTTAGCCTTGGATTTGAAAATAGGCACTCCCAGATAGTTGAAGGAGTCCCATATTACAGCCCCATCCATGTCAAGGATACGGGAGATATCAAGCATTTCCCTGGGATTTAGATTCCATCCAAATATTTGACTTTTGCCTAAGTTGATCTTGCTTCTGGAGGCATTGCAGTAACGGTTCATTTCCAGCTTGAAGCGATGGGCTATAATCCGGCTGGCTCCTCCCAGCAGGATAGTATCATCCGCGAACAAGGCGTGATTGATGTCTTTAGTGCCTCTAGCCATCCTGATGCCAGAGAGCTCCTGATCTTGTCTTGCATATTCCGGTTGGAAACTAAGGACAGAGGCCTGGATGGCGTAGAGCAGGGGGGATAGCGGGCAGCCTTGCCTCAGACCACGTGAGGCTTTAAAGAAGGGCCCTGTTCTACCGTTGATTAGCGGGGCGATCCAGGGCTGGCTAATACAGGCCTTGACCCAGGAGATGAATTCAGGAGCGAAGCCGAATCTCCCCATTACTTGATAGAGAAAGGAGTGGCTGACTCTGTCAAAGGCATTGGCTAGGTCCAGCTTTATTGCCATTCCTTTTTCACCATTTTTCTGACTGGAATGAATAGCCTCTTGGACTAAAATTATGTTGTCCCAAATCTTCCTGCCTTTGACAAACCCACCTTGATTTTCCGGGATAAGCTTAGGAAGGATATTTTTCAGTCTATTGGCCATTATCTTTGTGATGATTTTGTAGCCTATGTTACACAGAGATATAGGGCGATATCTGTCGAATGAATTAGCTCCCTTTTCTTTGGGAATGAGTGCCAGGAAGGCAGAGTTAGTGCTGCCTCCTATTTTAATGCACGTTTGGGATTTCATGACCATTTTGAGCAAGTCGATTTTGATAGTCTCCCAGCAGAGTTTTATGAAATTGACGTTGAAGCCATCAGGGCCCGGAGCCCTGTCATCCTCCATATTGTCAACTGCCAGTCTGATTTCATCCAGCGTGACCACCTGCTTCAGCGAGTCATTATCTTTGGAATTTATTGTGTTGGGCACCAGATTAAGGAGCTGGGCATCTTCAATTACAGTCTGATCGGTGTACAGCTCCTCAAAGTGCTTGGACGCTGCAGATTTGATCTCATCAAATTCGCTGATAATTTTATCTTGGAATTGAATCTCACTCACCGTATTGAAATTCCTTCTGGCAATGGCCTGTTTGTGGAAGTACCCAGTATTTTTATCTCCGTTTTTCAGCCATTTACAGCGTGCTTTGGTTCTCCACCACTCAGCTTCTTGCTTGCAAGCTTCATGGAGGTTTGAGTGCAGCCTTATCTCTGCCTGGATGTCAGCGCTAGTTACTTCATTATTTTCCATACCAGCCTGATGGAGTTCCAGCGCCAGGCCAGCCTGGATTTTCTTATCGTTGATAGAAGGAAGTAATTTGATCCAGGACCGTAGTTTTTTCTTTAGTCTTCTCAGCTTCTCCTCCCAGACGTAGAAGGAGGACCCATTTACCGGGGGGGACCATGAGTCTTCTACCAGCTTTTGAAAGTCAGGCTGGGTGGCCCACAATGGACTAAACCTGAAGGGGATCGGTCCTAAGTTTTTATTCAATGCCAGCTCGAGAATGATCGACTTGTGATCCGATCCTCCGAATGGGAGGATTTTGGAGGTCAGATTAAGTCCCAGGAGTAGGAAGGAATCCTGGACCAGAAATCGGTCCAGCCTGGCAGCAATGTGCCCGGGGCCAGTCCTCTTATTACTCCAGGTGTATTTTCCCATGGATGGCTTGATATCCATGAGGTCCCACTCCAAGATGAGATCATCTACTAATTCTTTAAAGGGGTCTCTGACCCTAGAACCCCCTTTTTTTTTCGTCCTGGCTGAGGGTGACATTAAAATCCCCTCCCAAGATTACATTCCCATGCTGGTTACTTCTTTCCTCCCGGAGGAGGTTCCAGCAGGTTTTTTTATCAGCAAAGGAATTAGGAGCATAAATATTAGAAATTCTTACCAGAGTATTGGTGTCTTTTTGCCTCAACAGAGTGAGGATCCAGTTAGAGCTATACTTGATGTCAATTGCCTCAAATTTCTTGTCATCCCAAAGGGTTCCGATGCCTCCAGATGCGCCCCTTGAACTAATGGCAGCTTTACCTTTTTTTTTCCAAAATTTAGTACTGACTTGGAGAAATGCAGCTTCCTCCAACTTGGTCTCCTGGATCAAGAAGATGTCTGGCTGGTGAAGAGAGACTAAGTCCTGCATGGCTTCTTCTTTGCTTTTGCTGCCGAGACCTCTGCAGTTCCAGGAGAGGATCTTCATTATTTGCTTTTGGGGTTTGTCGGCATCCCTTTCTGGGCATGCCCTTGTTGACGGGTATTTCTGGAATTCTTCAGTAGCTTTTCCAAGGTTGGCTGGGACCCTTCCAGCTTATCCTTGTAAGTAGCTTGATCCCTGACCTCTTTTCTGGATTTCCTGCCTTTAGTTTTAGTCTGTCTTGGAGTGATGAGCGCGATCTCCCCTTCTTCTTCTTCCTCTTCCTTTGATTCGAGTTCTTCCTCAGATTTCTCCCTAGGTTCTCCTTCTTTTGGCATATCAGTGCCTTCTTCTTGATCTTCCACATGCTGATCTGATGGGCTTGCTTTTGATTCTTTGCTCTCTTCTTTGCTTGTTTCGCCTCCGGCATTAGAGGCCTCATGTCTTACTTCATTGGGTTCATTTGTCTTGGATGCTTCTTGGGGTTCTTCAGGAAGGGGGTTTCTGGTTTCTTTGATACTTTCACCATTCTTGGAGCCTCCACCACCTTGGTTTTTGGATCTGGATCTGTTCACCCTTTGCCAACCTTCTGCCTTTTCCTGGTGTGATTCAGGCTTTTTGGGGCAGTTTCGGATAAAGTGCCCGTATTCCTGGCAGCCCCTGCACTTGAAAGGGAGCTGTTCATAGTCGAGCTTTTGGAAGTGGGACCAACTTCCTACAGTTAGTTTTATGGCCTCTGGCAGTCCTGCTTCTAGGTCCACCTCGACGCATATGCGTGCACAGGCGTATTGATCCTTTGGGCTCGCCATATCAATGTATTTTCCCAGGGCAGTCCCGATTTCCTGAAGAGATTTGGAGTTCCAGTAGTGCATGGGGAGATTAGGGAGCCTGACCCAAACTGGCACAGCTTTGGGGGTGTCAGCTTCTGGATCGAAATCCGGGGTCCATCCGTTGAGGTATAGTCCTTGCGGCCCCATGAAGTAGGGCCCGTTCCTGAATATTAAATCTTTATCTTCCTTGGATTCGAAGTCGAACAGAAAGTAACCCCTGCCGATGGAGTATGAGGCAACATTTTTGGAGATTAGAGGTCTCCAGTTCCGTTGGACCCAGCTTTCGGTAGTTTTTGGGGATGGCCAAAGCCCGGTGAATTGCCCGATAAGGGCTCGATCTGCCAAGGAAAGAGCTACACGCATTGTTTCTTCCGGGGGGAGTGCTACCTCCGGTACATCTTCAACTCTCTTAACAAACTTCGGTGGATCTCGTGGTCCCGATCTCCTATTCTGGGTCCCAATTAGCCTGTCAAAGGCGGCAGATTTCGGGTCAGGAGGTGGACACTCCTCCCCAACCATCTGGCTGCTCCAGTTGCCAGAAACTCAGATCATGGGTTTTACGGCCACAAATCAGAGATCAGGCCTCTGGAAGATGCCCAACAGCTCTTCCCAACGTTCTTCAGCCTGCACTGGATCCAAGCTCAGCCCGATCAGAGCCACGACCTGCGACAGAGCCACGGCCTTCGTGATGGCGATCCACAATTTCAGGAGCACGCCGTTGGTTCAGAAGGCAATCATAGAAAAACAAACTTAACCATACACTAAATATACACTAAATAGATAAAACCATTGCACTAAATAATTTATTATATCATAATTTGAAATTTACATATTAAAATTTGAAGTTGGAATATAAGTTTTTAATAAATTTGAAAAACTTATTATTTTGAATTTGGAATTTTTTGTATTAAAATGAAATTATTCATATTAAATTATTGTTATTTATCATTTTAACCAAGTCAATATAATAACATTCAATTTAATTATGATTAAGTGTTTTACAAGTTTAATATAATATGTACACTTCATTGTGCTTGATCTTTTGAATTAAATTGTGTTAAAGTTTTTTATGCAATCTATGCGTTTTGGGTGAACCGTCCACTCGTATGAAGATCCAATAAAAACTTAAAAGAGATAAATTAAAAAAAATCACTTAACCTTATATAATTTTTTTCAATTATACATTATATTTTTCATAATAATGAATAAACACTATTTGAAACATAATCAAGTATGATCGAATTGTATTGGCTTATTATCAGATTCATTAAATTCTCTATGCAACGAAAGTGATGAAAACATAATAAAAGATTGTGTGAACAAAAACCTACAAAAATAAATATAAAGTTTAAAATAATTTATAAATATATAATTTTAATCATATTTAAAACAATATTTATCGAAATAAATGTAAAATAGTAAAATGTTAAAATGTTTGAAGATAAGAGCGCAGGAACCTTTTGCATAAAGATGATTTAGTGTCAACGAAGTCTTTTAACTTACCTTATATTTTAAAGGGTTGTGTTATTCCTCATGATCATAAAGCACCAAATACAATAAGACAAATTTGTTAGTTCCTATATTTTAAAGGGTTATGTTATTCCTCATGATCATAAAGCACCAAATACAATAAGACAAATTTGTTAGTTTTCCTAGTTGAACATAAATCAGTGGCATCTTTACTTAAATTAAAAATTTGGTTGATGTTTAAGTATATCTTTGTTGAGGGCTGGAAATTCGTAGGCGACAACAGCAAGGGATTCTCTCCAGTCAACGTTCTCAACTAGCCCATGACTGTTTGGTGTGGGGAATCCGTCCGGTTTGTGGTCCGGCTACCGTAGGTCAAGTAACAGAAACTAAAAGGTTTTACCGGTTGCGTCCCGGTCCAGCGTATATATTTTTGTAATTTTTGACTTAAAGTATGATATGCAAGTGCCTATTTAACATGCAGATTTGATAAAGAATGCCAGGAGTATTCATAAAGTGATGCGCGGGTTCTTACCTTTTGTCTTAAAACTCACAAGCACCTAAATCACACACAAAGCAAGAAAAGAAGTACTAACTAGGCTATCTCTAGAGAGCTAGATATTAATTCATGAGTAATGCAATACTGCCCACGTGTTATGGTAAATCACAGATAGCTGTTCTTATAACCAAAACATATAAACATGAATAAAAGTATACATGACAAGATAGCTCATCAACAGTTAAAAATCCCATTACTCATAGTGGAAAACGTCAAAGAATATACTAGAGAACATTCAGGCAATAACATACGTTCAGAAGGTTAGAACGCTCTCACGGTTATGAAACACAGTAAAAAACGAAATAGTTCCCCTTCAACATTGTTCATTTTATCACATTGAAACATTCCACATAGCACCTTCCCCAACAGGCAAAATTTGCAATTTCTCATTGTAAAACGAAATAGTTCCTCTTACAAACAATAGTTCACAAGTTTGTCCCGGGAAAAAGAGCCACTGTAAACTCTAACTCTCCTACATTTAAACCAAATCAACCAATCGTTTGGGCTGCCCCAATTGTGTGACCTTTGGGCTCCCCGAAACCGTCGAAGATCATCATTTTGTCTTTTCTGTGAGCGCTCATGGTCCACTTCATGCGTTACGTTTTCCGATTTTAACTTACAAAACGGGATATACTTGGTAATTGACGGATCTTTCCAAGCCTGGGCTTTTGTCATCATCCATTCTGCTTTGTCTTTTATTTGCCCTCCTTGAGGTCTCGTTGATTTCAGTACGAGCTTCTCACGGTCCAGCCAAAATTTCTGCTACTTCTTCTCCCAGCTATGCCTTCTCGCAGTAATCATTTGTAAAATTTTCTTGAATCCATCTGCAATTAAACAACATTCATCATTCATTGGGATTGCATTTTCAATAAAATCAAACTACATCAACCAAAACGATTAATCATCAAGAGAGGCCATGTACTGCATTCTTGTTTTGAAAACCTTAACAAATGCCGACACCACTATCTCGTCCACACACGGGTTTGAAAAACTCACCAACGACGGGAAGAGAAAACTCATCGGCAGCTTAAAACACTAAACATCGGCCGGGTAGTCTCACTTACAGCCACATAAGCGGGTCTTAACAGGTGACGGGCACCGCGAGACCGTTAAGCCTATCGGAGTCGGAAGGGCTATGACCTAAATTTTGGGCGGAAAAGCTTCCAGTCGAAAATCGGAAAGACATCGACGTCGGAAGGTAAGTGCGTTGCATAGCCGCAAGGGTGGAAGAAGAAAAGGCTACATACGTGCGACGAAAACCGAACAAGCATCGGCGGGCAGAACACTTACGCGGCGGATACCTAGTTGCTTTGAGAGCCGCAAGGGCGGAAGATAAACAGAATATAGCCTCCGATCCAAAACATAACTCTGATGCCAGATCAATAAAAACGCTAAGGGTTCTGAACGACTTAAGGTTTCGCAACGGTCAAAACCTGTTTCACCGCCGAAACAGTGGCTTTACAAAGAACAAATGTTCAGGTTCATCCTTGACCAACCTTCGATAATATAAACAGGTCAAACAAAAAGACGCGACAACAAAGAAGTTAAGATCATCGCTTGATTTCCGCAATGAAGGCTCCTTAAGGAAACAAAGTTCTGATAAGTTGTTTAAATGACCTCCGAAACAGTGGCTAGCATGAGAAGCAGGCTTCCGAAAAGAAAACGCAGTTCAAAAGGCAGCAAGCCAGAATCTAAACTCTGCGATCCATAGTAGTTTCAAACATAAACAATTTAAAAAAAAATAAAAAATAGGAGGAGAGTTAACCTTAACATAGTCCGAAATTAAAACACGACAAAGGGGTCATGGATCCAACGATTCAAAGCAATGATAAAATTAATAAGGGGGTCCAAAATTTGAAAATTTGGGGAAAACAGTTGCAGCTGCAACAATTGGCGACTACCTGGTGAACCTAGATCTCTACACGATTATTCTTTGAGTGACCGACTGTTTAACAACAAATGGGTCTATTGAATTCTTCCAGCTATCTGGATTTCTCAATAGCAAAGATCTTTACCTTTAATCATTGATGATAGTTCGATTTGGGGAGTGGAAACCAGGATTTTCAAGTCCAGATAACTCTTTTGGGGGCCAAAAGATGAATTTCATTTGTTACCTCTGTCTTCAGGTAGCTGCCAGCTCGGACACCACGGGATTGTAGCATATGGTAAACAGAAATATTCATTTGTTTCTCATTCCCATGCCATTTTGCACTTTTCGTGCTTTTGAACTTTTGTTCTTCTCATATGAGTCCTCCTGTATGCCTTTCTTTTTGAATTTTGATTCAGGCTCCTCTATCCCTAGTGTCCTTTTGTGTGAGAGAGGTATTCACGTTTCAGCTCACGGACGGAGAGGAACTTTCGGTGATTTAGTACTTATGGTTCGGCATTTGTTTTGAGATATAATGCTTTTCATAGGAGCTTTCGACTCTTATATGCCTTTTTGGCATTCAATTCTTGGCATGGGATCATTTATATATAATATAATGTTTACCTTGCTTCTTTCCATGGGCCCTTTTGCTGTCACTCCCTAGGACATTTTAAATGTGACATGGATGGAGCCTCAAAATAGTATTCCAGACCCTTTGATTCTAGTTTATTTCACAGGGGTTAAGAAGGACTTCAATGCGTACATAGCTATTCGAGAAAACTGCTAAAATGGAAGAAGTTCTTTTAGATAAACATCAAAATACAGTCTTATACCCAAGAATTTTAGTCATTCCAAAATTCTGATGTTCTCCAAGCAACCGCGGGTTTGCCTCCTTTATTGAAATCAGTAGAATTTAAACTAAAACAAAACTGAACCACCTAACTCAAAGAAGACGGCTAGGCCATATTATTTATATACAAGATAGAAGAACACAAACAAAACTCAGGAAAAATAAGGTTTGAGAACTAAGCCATTTACTGGTAAGTTCTCTTCCCACCCTTGTAAATCTTGCAACTTATAAGTTGAAGGGCCAAGCTTTGCCACAATCTAGAAAGGACCTACCCACAACTGCTGGAACTTCATGTGTTTTCCTTTCTCATCATGGGGGTGGTCCCAATTGAGAACCAAATCTCCCACCTCAAATTCTTTTGTTCTCGCCTTGTGTTTATCTAACCATCTTTTTACTACCTTTTGTTGTTGCTTAAAGTGTTCTTTGGTTTTAGATCGAGACTCCTCTGCCTTCAGAAGATTATATATCCTCATTTGCAAGACTTCATTATCCGATCCTCTAGATTCTTGAGCTATCAATGGAAGAGGGTAGCATGATATTGGGGGGTAGAATGGCCTCTTTACCATACACAAGGGTATACGGAGACACACCTATCAAAGACTTGGGGGTGACCCTATCAGCCCAAAGGGCCTTTGGTAAAGCTGAGTGCCAACTCCTCTGATTTTCTATCACCGTCTTTTTTAAAATCTTAATTAGGTTCTTGTTGGTAGATTCAGCTAAGCCATTTCCCTGTGGATAATAATTAGCAGAGTAATGCAACTTAATCCCTTTCTCATGAGCAAAAGAAGTTAATTTTATTGAGGAAAAGTAAGTAGCATTATCAAAAACTAAAGAAACTGGAACTCCAAACCTGGTCATAATATGGTCTTGCAAGAAGTCTATGACCGCAGTCTCATTTATTTTGCGCAACGGGATGGATTTGACCCAACGAGTGAAGTAGTCAGTTGCTGTCAGGATATACTTGTGTTGCAAGGAAGAATTCAGCTTAATCTCCCCAATGATATCTAACCCCCATTGTTCAAAGGGCTCTGTTATTATCACAGGCTTCAATGGCCCTACTGCTTTAGCTTGTCTTTTGCTACACCTTTGACAAGTGCCACACTTCTTGACATGGGCGTGTGCATCTTTGAAAAGCGTGGACCAATAGTATCCGGCTCTGAGAATTTTGTGAGCTGTAGTATCTCCTGAAAAATGTCCCCCAACAGGCCCGTCATGCAAGTCTGTCATTACCTTCTTCGCATCTTCTTTCTCTAAGCATCTAAGAAGAACTCCGTCGTAATTTTTTCTGAATAATATTCCTTCAATAATTTGATAGGAAGTTGATTTAAGACGCAGTGCTCTTCTTTTCTTAGAATTCCAATGTTCTGGCAACGATTCTATCTAAAGGTAATGCACAAGATCTCGATACCAAGATTTTGGGGCTGTGAACAGAGGACATGCATCCATCAAATGTAATTCAGCCTTGTCTTCCCAGGCATGTTCTTCATTGTTTCCATTTTCAGTCATTAGTCTGCACAACCCTTTCCCTTTAACTATAGAAGCTGGCTTGAACTCAAGGTCATACTCCTGAAGAGATGTTACCCAATTACGCCTTCTTTTGCCTAACTCCTTCTGTACAAAAAGAGACCTCACAGTTGGGTATGGGACGATCACCTTGGTTCGGTTTTTTAGAATGTAGGGCCTGAACTGTTTCACTGCTTTAAACACTGCGTAAGCTTGTTGATCAATAGCCGGGTAATTTAATTCGGCCCCTTGTAGACTAGTGCTCATGAAAGATATGGGGAATTCATCTCCCCCATCTTCCTTCTGAGTAAGCACAGGTGCTAGCGAATCATCAGATGCGAAAGTGTATAGAATAAAATCTTTATCGAAATCTGGGCTTTTGAGGGAGGGTGCATGCGCAACAACGGTTTTAATCTTGCTGAATGCGTTCTTCTCAACCTCAGTCCACTTGAATTGTACACTTTGCTTCACCATTTGCTGCAGAGGTTTGACAATTTGAGCGAAGTCTGGCACAAACCTTCGCACGAAGTTTATTGTCCCCATAAATGATTGCATCCCCTTTTTATTATGGGGCAAGGGGATCTGTTCAATGGCTTGAATCCTTTCTGGGTGTTGATGTAATTGTAACTTCGGAATGTATTCATCCGTATTTCTTATCTATTGTAACCCGATGTTCATTCCAGGATGTATTGTAATGTATTTGAGTCATGTCATACCCCGATGTTTACTCCGGGAAGTTTCTATAATGAGAAATTCATGTCAAGTCATTGTGGGTAACCCTCCTATTGGTTAAGGGTTAAAGTCCCCACAGTTGTGGGGCCCTTGGGCTATTAGACTATCCTAGTGAAGTTGACCCTAGGTGAGTCATTGTAAGTCAGGGCAATAGTCCCCACCATTGTGTTACCCTGCTATTGGTTAGAGGAGGCAAAGTCCCCACAAGAGGTGGGGCACTAGGGTTATTAGACACTCCTAGAGATGTCGGCTCTAGTAAGTAATTGTTAAGTGAGGACGACATGTTGGAGTGCAATTCAAGTGAAAAGAAGAATATAAATAGAGAGTGAGAGCCTCTCTATTTATCTCTTGCAACACATCACTTACTCACTCAAGTGTGGCGCATTAGTGAGGAAGGAAATACACTGGGACTAAACAAGAAGAAGACTACTGCTGTCGGGAGTGCATGTTACTGTTTTGGGCTTTTACTACTTTGGTGTTGATTCTATCTCTGAGGAAGTTGCGGGGTTTTCTCCTTTATGGTTTCCCCGAGAAAAACTCTTTGTGTCTCTTGTCTCTTGTGATATGCTTATGTTTTATTGCTATGCTTGTTATTCTCTCAGTGAAAAGATCCTAAGATCATAATGCTAGCTTATATGATGAAAAACTAGCATGGTATCAGAGCTAACCTGAGAAGAAGACATTGTGCAGCTACAAAAGCTAGGGCTTCTTACTTTTTGGGTCTCTCTCCACAATCTATCAACAAAAGTATGCTAGGCTGACTCTCCATTGAAGGGCACATCTTTCTGTCGAAGCGGAATTCAATTCCGAGCATTTTCAGTTTTCGATGTGGAAATTAGGGATTTCTACAGAAGATGAATTTTTGAGTGATACCAGCATAGGATTTTTATCCTCATCAAAACCTAAGTTTAGAGACCTGGATCAAGAAATTTGGTTGGGTGAAACTCCTGGAAAGTCAAACCCTAGTTTGACCCGAGCTAGGAAAAACCCTAAATACTAAAATTGATAAGTTTTGGTACATTCACTATATTACGAGTTTGGAGAAGTCTCAGAAGTAGAAAATTGCAGGGGCTGAATATAAAATCTTGATGAACACTGTGTCCGAAAATCAGCCTCAGATTCGCTATATTCTGGGAGGTATGATCCCTCCAAGTTAATGTTCCAGCCTCTTCCAGAATTCATCCTTAAACAGGACACCTAGGGAGAATTGCAATATATTGGGATACAGAGGTCCAAATGGAATTCCTAAAGATGTTCCAGAAAGGGAACAGACTGTACTTTCGGTGGTCTAAAGATGCAGTGCATTTAATCGGTGCTCCATTGAATTGCTTTTCAGGCCCTCGGTTCCAGATACGATTACCAACCTCCGAGTGTTCGATGACGATCAGCAGATTATAGAATGTTTAACGAATGACGAGGTATTCAAAGGGGTTATTATCTATGATGAAGAACATCAAGCCGAGATGAAATTTGATAATTTCATCCCTAAAGGAGTCATAACCTTAGAACGGATGTTTGATTTAAATGAAAAATTTAGAAGACCAGCAAACGTGAAGACTCATAGCTCATCTCTACAGTTCGAATTGATAAATTTAGGAACTGAGGCAAAGCCTAAATATGTGAATCTTGGAAAATGTTGTTCACCAGTGGAAAGAAATAAGTTCATCGGTCTTTTTAATCAATATAAAGATGTTTTCGCCTGGACATACGAAGATCTGAAGACGTATGACACCAGTATCACCCAACATGTTGTCCCCATCAAATATGGAGTCAAACCTTATCAGCAACCTTTAAGGAAAATGCACCCAAAATTGGAACCTCTAATCCATAGTGAAGTTAAGAAACTATTAGATGCTAGAATCATTTTTAAGGTTAGACACTCATAATGGGTCTCAAATCTGGTGCCAGTTAGGAAGAAATCCGGAGAAATCAGACTATGTGTGGATTTCAGAAACCTAAATCGCGCTTCGGATAAAGACAATTATCCTGTTCCACCCATGGAGCAACTACTACAAATGGTCTCAGGTTCTGAACTATTTTCTTTATTAGACGGATTCTCAGGCTACAATCAAGTATTAGTAGCCGAAGAAGATAGATTGAAGACAACATTTAGGACCAGATGGGGAACTTTCGCTTACCGAAGAATGCCCTTTGGGCTTATAAACGTTGGAGCTACGTTCCAAAGGGCTATGGACATAGCTTTCCGCGGTTTGATTGGTCGCAGTGCTGTAGTGTACCTCAATGACATCACGATATTTTCAAAGAGGAGAGAAGAACATGCGTTTCATCTAAAGAAGATTTTTGAACGATGCCGAAAATATGGTAGCTCACTCAACCCCAAAAAGTGCGTGTTCACTGTTACGGAGGGTAAGTTGCTGGGTCACATAGATTCAAAAGAAGGAATCTCCATAGACCCAGTGTTAGTTTTTCATCATATAAGCTAGCATTATGATCTTAGGATCTTTTCACTGAGAGAATAACAAGCAAAGCAATAAAACATAAGCATATCACAAGAGACAAGAGACACAAAGAGTTTTTCTCGGGGAAACCATAAAGGAGAAAACCCCGCAACTTCCTCAGAGATAGAATCAGCACCAAAATAGTAAAATCCCAAAACAGTAAGATGCACTCCTGACAGCAATAGTCTTCTTCTTGTCTAGTCCCAGTGTATTTCCTTCCTCACTAATGCACCACACTTGAGTGAGTGAGTGATGTGTTGCAAGTGATAAATAGAGAGGCTATCACTCTCTATTTATATTCTTCTGTTCACTTGAAGTTCACTCCAACATGTCGTCCTCACTTAACAATTACTTACTAGAGCTGACATCTCTAGGAGTTTCTAATAACCCTAGTGCCCCACCTCTTGTGGGGACTTTGCCTCCTCTAACCAATAGCGGGGTAACACAATGGTGGGGACTATTGCCCTGACTTACAATGACTCACCTAGGGTCGACTTCACTAGGATAGTCTAATAACCCAAGGGCCCCACAATTGTGGGGACTTTAACCCTTGACCAATAGGAGGGTTACCCACAATGACTTGACATGACTTTCTCATTATAGAAACTTCCCGAAGTAAACATCGGGGTATGACATGACTCAAATACATTACAATACATCTCAGAATGAACATTTGGTTACAATAGATAAGAAATACAGATGAATACATTCCGAAGTTACAATTACATCAACACTCCCTCTTAACTAGGAAGGTATTCTCTCGACACAATTTATTAGCACAAGTCTTCTTCTCTGTATCATCTCGGTCATCGTTAAGTCCTCATCATCTTCAAGTCATCTTCATCTTCAAGTCATCTTTCATTTCGATCTGAATCATCACTCGATTTAGATCATCATTACTGGATCATACTCGATCTGGAACATCGTCACTGGATCATACTCGATTTGGAACATCGTCACTGGATCATACTCAATCTGGAACATCGTCACTGGATCATACTCGATCTTGAACATCACTGCTAGATCTGGATCATCACTCGATCTGGATCAACATCACTGGATCTGGATCATCATCACTGGATCTAGATCATCACTCGATCTAGATCATCATCATGTGTGTGCTATCTCGTCATAGGAAGTTATACAGAGCCAGCCTTCTTTCATGCTAGGTGTATTCCTACCTCCTTGTAGGTCTTTGGTAGCCCTTATATATGACCTACTCGTCAGAATGGCCAGCACTCACATCTGACATGGGAGGAACCTAATCCTTTAGCCATGAACAGAATGGCTCTGCCCTTACATCTGACCTACTCGTCAAAATGGCTGTAGCCCTTACATCTTTCCTACTCGACAAAATGGCCAGCACTCACATCTGACATGGAAGGAACTAAATCCTTTAGCCATGAACAAAATGGCTCTGCCCTTACATCTGACCTACTCGTCAGAATGGCGGTAGCCCTTACATCTGTCCTACTCGACAGAATGGCCAGCACTCACATCTGACCTCCTCGTCAGAATGGCTCTGCACTTATATCTGACCTGCTCGTCAAAATGGCAGTAGCCCTTACATCGGTCCTACTCGACAGAATGGCTAGCACTCACATCTGACATGGAAGGAACTAAATCCTTTAGACATGAACAGAATGGCTCTGCCCTTACATCTGACCTATTCGTCAGAATGGCGGTAGCCCTTACATCTGTCCTACTCGACAGAATGGCCAGATCTCACATCTGCCATGGGAGGAACTTAATCCTTTAACCATGACAGAATGGCTCAGCCCTTATATATGACCTACTCGTCAGAATGGCTATGGATCTCAGCACTCATATCTGACATGGAAGGAACCAATCCTCTCACCATGACAAAATGGCTCAGCCCTTACATCTGACCATGGAAGGAACCAATCCTCTCACCATGTCAGAATGGCTATGGGTCTTATCACTTTCTCTTGGAGGAAACCTCGATCTGGAGAAAACCAAGCTTCTCCCTGTAGTACTCGAACTTCAGCCTAGCCAATGGCTTCATCAATACATCAGCTATCTGTTCCTCCATCGCAACATACTGGAGCTTCACTGCTAGTATTTTCACCATATCCCTGATATAGTGATACTTGATCTCGATATGCTTTGACTTGTCATGCAACACTGGATTCTCTGAAAACTTCACGCAACTCTGGTTGTCACAATGTATACAAGTAGCATCCAACTGGAGATCAAATATATCAGACAGTATCTTCCGCAGCCATACTGCCTCACAACTAGATGAACAATCTGCGACATACTCTGCTTCAGCTGTACTCAGTGCCACACAAGATTTCTTCCTGCTAAACCAAGAGATCACACCTGATCCCAAACAGAAGCAACATCCCGAAGTACTCTTCCTATCGATGGCACTGCCTGCCCAATCTGAATCAACATAACCCTCCAGGTTAATCTTCTAATTCGCATCATACTTGAGCCCATAATCAATTGTACCCTTCAGGTACCTCAGAATATGCTTTGCAGCTGTCAAGTGAACACTTCTCGGATCTGTCAAGTACTGGCTCAAGGTGTTCACAACAAAGCAAATATCTGGTCTCATGTTCATCAAGTATATCAAGGAAAAAAATCATCTGACGACACATCATAGCATCAAACGTCTCTGATGAAGCATCACTCAATAGCTTCAGGTTCGATGCCATAGGTGTGGTCATGCAGTCCATCATCCTGAACCTATTCAGGATCTCTACTGCATACTTCCCTTGTCCACACCTCCATGCCTAGAAAATAGTGCATCGACACATAACAAGAGCATCACTGGTCTTCTGCCTTCAACCTTGAAGAAAATGTTGGAATCCACTTTACTCTCAGTAAAGCCTAGAGTCACCAGTAATCTGTCCATCCTGTCGTACCACGTCGAACCTCAAGATATTCTATAGTCACTCCCTCTGAAGCGAAGCATCATACTCCCTCTGTCTTCTATGCTCTATGCACTGAAAACATTCTGTACCGGAGTGACAAGTATCTTCCTATGCTACTAGTATTCTATGTATCCATCTAGTGTATAGAATTTCATCTTCAACCTTGTAGCAAAGGTTGAGATCTTCATCAATCTCATCATGTATGTGTTTCAATTCTTACTGGCTGCAAATGTCTCTTCATAGTCTATGCCTTCTTTTCGTGAGAAGCCTCATGCTACGAATCTTCCTTTGTATCCCACGATGTTTCCATCTACTGCATGATGGAACTATGAAATTCTCTTCAGGTCTCGATACTGCACCCTGACATCATTCTTCTTGAACTGGTCTTCCCTTTCTTCTTGGGGGCTGGAAGGTTCTACATCAATGATGTCACTGCACTCATCATATTATTCTTTGTCTTTGAACTGTCGTCACTTGTTCTTCGGAACAAGTCTTCATTCTTCTTTGCTTGTAGGCGATTATGTATGCGATCTTTCCTACAAGTCAAATGCATTTGTATGGTTAGAAACATTTCATAAGGAATATTCATACTGGCAAATTCTTATGCATAAATATATGATCATGCAACTACTTTAGCCAATACAACATTCATCCATATCTCACTGAAACTTTCTAGATGCCTTCCATCTCTACCAGGACAACATTGAGATTGTGCACTAATCCAATATGTCAGCAAAGAGGTTTCATTCTAGATAAGTAGCAATGGAGAGTTGTATAGCACCATGAGCTACTTACCCATCGCATGTATATTAGTAGTATACTGCCATTAATGCAAACATCCTATCATGCATGATACATCAACTGAATATAAACAAATGCATAACAAAACAATATCATGAAATGACAATTGAATACTTATCTTTATTTGTTTCGTGGGTAGACTGCTTCTTGAGCCTTCAGCTTCATCGTCTTCTTCATTCATGGTAGCATCGTTTCTTATCCATATGATAAGGAGGATAAGAAGTTCTTCAAGAGTTGAGTTCTTCATATTCCTCATTGCTTGAGGGATCTTCTTTGGATGGTGAGATCTTGATCTTCAATTGCATTCATCTTCTCTTCTCTTCTTATGATTCAAGCTTCTTCTTCTTCCCAAAGTCTGTTGAAATTAATCACTTCCTTCTGGCACACTTCCTCTCATGAATGAATCCCATGATCTTGGGAGTCCATTCAAGGTGGCCATCACCACTTCTGCATTCTTCACTTCTGCTTCAAGTTGTTCTTGATTTGAGAGACTCTTATGACTACATGGTCTCTGCATTCTGGATCTTCACATTCTTCAACTGGTTTCTTTAGGTCATATTCTGATTTATGTTCTTCCCTTCAAATAGCTTGGTCAAGAGCTGACTTGTTGGTCTAAAGAGCTACTGCATTCTTAAGTCTTGGAATCGATATAATATTAAATGCATTAAAACATTTGAGTAAATCCCATACCTCATTTTGATAAGCTTTCAAGTGAGGAGAAATGCAATGGATTTGATTCCGAATTTGTTTTACAATTATTTCAGAATCTCCAAAAACTTTCAAATTATTTACCTTTAGTTCAATCGCTTTCTTTAAACCTTGAACCAAAGCTTCATATTCCGATGTGTTATTTGTACATTCAAACTCTAACCTACATGAAAGAAAATGTTTGTTCTTCTTGGGGTCAATCAGGACACAGCCGGCCTTTGACCCTTCTAACGTTTTAGAACCATAAAAAAAAAGTGTCCAGAAATCGCTAACTACTGTGTGGGAATTCACATCTACTTCTATTGTTAAGTCTACTATTTTACAATCGATTTCATCAGCCTATGAAAACCGAAGGAGATCAGGCTGGGCGTTTGACGTGTCACTGGCTTCTTCTGCTTGGTAATTTCCTGGTTCTAATTCAATAAAGTAATTCCCCAAAATAGGATCCACTGATTCATTTTTTCCTTCGAGTTGAGTAACATTGTACTTCATGTGAGGCTCCCTCAAAATTTTAATTTGATTCGGGCTTCCTTTATATGGCAGCCACAGATGTGACCAGTCCGAGGCAAAATATCCGTTTAGCTTTGCCGACCAGTCTCTGCTCAGAATGAGCCCATAAGCTTCCAGTAGGTCAGCCACCACAATATCAATAAATTGACACACTTTATCATTTGAAGATAGGCGGACTAGGACATCCTCCATTTCCCCAATTACCTTCACATTTGTCCTATCCAACTGAACAACCCTCCAAGTGGATGGCTTAGGCTACCCATTTATCCTTTTGCAGACTGATATTGGCATGACGTTAACCGATGCCCATGAGTCTACCAGGAAAATATGTACGTTGTGATTAAAAATTTCAAAAGTGAGGAGGAAAGGTGGATTCTTGTTCTTAGGCTTACCCGCAATGCTTGCTTACCCGATTTCTTCTTCTTCTTTGGGTTGATTGTCAGTGGGCAGCCTCTCCTCTGATGCTTCAAGCGCTTTCAATAGTTTTTCTTTCTGTTGTGGCACCTTACACATTTCCAATAATAAGATATTCGCCCTTACCTTCTTTATATCTTCCACAATGTCATAATCCATCTGAGGTTCGGTGGGATGCGGTTTATCAAAATTCACTTTTTCTTCATTGGGCTTGGCAAACATATCATTCTGTCTAGGATCTTGACTGGTGATGGTGAATTCAGGAATTTTATCGGCTAAGGAATTATTTTGAAATTTCTTAACATTCTTTTGAATCCTTTTAATCTTTGGGAGCATGAGACTGTTTTCTTTATCCAACCCTTTGCTTCTTGTTGTTACATTCATTTCCAGGATGTCTTCATGTCCCAAAACCTTTTCCTCTTCGGCGTTAAACAAAGAAACACCGTCCCATAGAACCATGGTTTCATCCTCTTGTTCTTTTGTTGATGTATTGCTGTCTTTTCTTTCTTCATCTTCATCTTCTGTCAATTTAGAATCCAACAGCTGATTCATGACCAACGTCATTGAGTTTATCCATTGAGGACAATTATTCTCAGAGTGGGGTTGGGATTGGTTGTTATCTTCCCTTTTCTTGTAATAAGGCTTGTAGAACTTCTGGGCTTCCTTTTCTTTTTCCAAGTCTATGATTCTGTTAGAAAGCTTCTGCATCATTTTTTCCATTCCTTCAAAATCTGGTGACTGCTCTTGCTTAGGCTTGGTAAACAACAAAGATTTCCTCCCCACATTTTTCTCTCCTGACTGTTTGGGATAATATTTGATGCTTTCCCTTTCAGCCTCTACTTTTTTCGCCTCCTCATAGGTCTCCGCTAGAGTATGCTTGGCCTTTATTTTGGAAAACATGGCCAACTCGGGTCCTAAAGCTGAGGTATAATATTCAATCAGGACTTTATCTGAAGGTCTGTCAGATTCAGAAAAATTATTGAGGTGCGCTGCAAATATTTTGGTGAAGCTGTGCACCTTCTCCTTTCTCTCTTTCTTTAAGGCACATAGTCCTTTCATGAGGGCTGCATGAGTCTTTTGGGTCGCATACTTACTTCTAAAAATCCTCTCGAAGGTATCCCAATCAGGGATAGAGTTTGTAGGCAAACCAAAGTACCACGATGCTACAGCTCCCTTAAAGGTGTGCGGGAAAAGTCTACAAACTACATCCTCATGTTCCCCAGTCCTTAATCCTTCTATTGCCAAATAGAAACGTTGCAAGTGGTCATCTACTAGCACCTTCTCACTTGGGTCAAACTTGGGCAACATCTTTTCAAAATATTGAGGTAAATCATGCAAAGGAGGTGTTAGGTTTAAAGGTGACCTAGCTTTCCAGTCAGGTGGTGGATTCGGTGGGTTGGGAGGTTGATTTGCGTTTACGCCTGCCATGAGTCTGGCTGGAGAGTGAGGAGGTGAGTAAATAGGAGTATGAACATGAGAACTGTGAGGAGTATCAGGGACTACTTGATTCAAAGGCTATACAACTTCCTTTAAGGCTGTTTCTACAAGTTCTTCCCAATCCCCAACCATCACTGAGTCTTCCAATATCGGACGATCTTTCCTTTTATATTCATTTCTGGGCAATTCAGGGATGATCGACAATCCTCCAATATTCTTTACATATGCCCTAGTGTGTCTTCTCAGATTATTAACAACTTCGTTATCGACATAATACAAATGTTCTCTACCCCCTTCTTCTGGAATTGAATTAGAAAACAAACTGCTTCCTGAGCTGTTGCCGGTGGAAAAGTCTCGGGAAAACGGGTTTCCTCGGCCAGCCATGCACTGGCGGCCCTCCTTCTAGCACCAGAAACTATTGAGGCCTGGAACTTCGCATGTCCACAACAGCAAGGGATTCTCCCCAGTCAATGTTCCCAACTAGCCCATGACTGTTTGGTGTGGGGAATCCGTCCGGTTTGCGGTCCGGCTACTGTAGGTCAAGTAAAAAAAACTAAAAGGTTTTACCGGTTGCGGCTCGGTCCACCGTATATATTTTTGTAATTTTTGACTTAAAGTATGATATGCACGTGCCTATTTAACATGCATATTTGATAAAGAATGCCAGGAGTATTCACAAAGTGATGCGCAGGTTCTTACCTTTCTTCTTAAAACTCACAAGCACCTAAATCACACACAAAGCAAGAAAATAAGTACTAACTAGGCTATCTCTAGAGATCTAGATATTAATTCATGAGTAATGCAATACTGCCCATGTGTTATGGTAAATCACAGATAGCTGTTCTTATAACCAAAATATATAAACATGAATAAAAGTATACATGACAAGATAGCTCATCAACAGCTAAAAATCCCATTACTCATAGTGGAAAATGTCAAAGAATATACTAGAGAACATTCAGGCAAGAACATAGGTTTAGAAGGTTAGAACGCTCTCACGGTTAATGAAACATAGTAAAAAACGAAATAGTTCCCCTTCAACATTGTTCATTTTATCACATTGAAACATTCCACATAACACCTTCCCCAACAGGAAAAATTTGCAATTTCCCATTGTAAAACGAAATAGTTCCTCTTACAAACAATAGTTCACAAGTTTGTCCCGGGAAAAAGAGCCCTTGTAAACTCTAACAGTCCTACATTTAAACTAAATCAGCCAACCATTTGGGCTGCCCCAATCGTGTGACCTTTGGGCTCCCCGAAACCGTCAAATATCATCATTTCATCTTTTCCGTGAGCGCTCATGGTCCACTTCATGCGTTACGTTTTTCGATTTTAACTTACAAAACGGGATATACTCGGTAACTAACGGATCTTTCCAAGCCTGGGATTTTGTCATCATCCATTTTGCTTTGTCTTTTATTTGCCCTCCTTGAGGTCTCGTTGATTTCAATACGAGCTTCTCACGGTCCAGCCAAACTTTCTGCTACTTCTTCTCCCAGCTATGCCTTCTCGCAGTAATAATTTGTAAAATTTTCTTAAATCCATCTGCAATTAAACAACATTCATCATTCATTGGGACTGCATTTTCAATAAAATCAAACTACATCAAACAAAACGATTAATCATCAAGAGAGGCCATGTACTGCATTCCTGTTCTGAAAACCTTAACAAGTGCCGACACCACTATCTCGTCTGCACATGGGTTTGAAAAACTCACCAACGACGGGAAGAGAAAACTCATCGGCGGCTTAAAACACTAAACATCGGCCGGGTAGTCTCACTTACAGCCGCATAAGCGGGTCTTAACAGGCGACGGGCACCGCGATACCGTTAAGCCTATTGGATTCAGAAGGGCTATGACCTAAATTTTGGGAGGAAAAGCTTCCAGTCAGCAATCGGAAAGACATCGATGTCGGAAGGTAAGTGTGTTGCACAACTGCAAGGGGGAAGAAGAAAAGGCTACAGATGTGCGACAAAAACTGGACAAGCATATGCGGGCAGAACACTTACGCGGCGGATACCTAGTTGCTTTGAGAGCCGCAAGGGCGGAAGATAAACAGAATACAGCCTCCAATCCAAAACATAACTATGATGCTAGATCAATAAAAATGCTAAGGGTTCTGAACGACTTAAGGTTTCACAACGGTCAAAACCTGTTTACCTCTGAAACAATGGCTTTACAAAGAACAAATGTTCCGGTTCATCCTCGACCAGCCTCCGATAATATAAACAGGTCAAACAAAAAGACGCGACAACAAAGAAGTTAAGATCATCGCTTGATTTCCGCAATGAAGGCTCCCTAAGGAAACAAAGTTCCGATAAGTTGTTTAAATGACCTCCGAAACAATGGCCAGCACGAGAAGCAGGCTTCCGAAAAGAAAACGTAGGTCAAAAGGCAGCAAACCAGACTCTAAACTCTGTGATCCACAGTAGTTTCAAACATAAACAATTAAAAAAAAAAAAAAACAGGAGGAGAGTTTAGCTTAACATAGTCCGAAATTAAAACTCGACAAAGGGGTCATGGATCCAACGATTCAAAGCAATGCTAAAATTAATAAGGGGGTCCAAAATTTGAAAATTTGGGGAAAACAGTTGCGGCTGCAACAATTGGCGACTACCTGGTGAACCTAGATCTCTGGACGATTATTCTTTGAGTGACTGACTGTTTAACAACAAATGGGCCTATTGAATTCTTCCAGCTATCTGGATTTCTCAAATAGCAAAGATTTGTACCTTTAATCATTGATGATATTCCGATTTGGGGAGTGGAAACCAGGATTTTCAAGCCCAGATAACTCTTTTGGGGCCAAAAGATGAATTTCATTTGTTACCTCTGTCTTCAGGTAGCTGCCAGCTCGGACACCACAGGATTGTAGCATATGGTAAACAGAAATATTCATTTGTTCCTCATTCCCATGCCATTTTCCACTTTTCGTGCTTTTGAACTTTTGTTTTTTTCGTATGAGTCCTCCTGTATGCCTTTCTTTTTGAATTTTGATTCAGGATCCTCTATCCCTAGTGTCCTTTTGTGTGAGAGAGGTATTCACGTTTCAGCTCACGGACGAAGAGGAACTTTCAACGATTTAGTACTTATGGTTCAGCATTTGTTTTGAGATATAATGCTTTTCATAGGAGCTTTCGACTCTTATCTGCCTTTTTGGCATTCAATTCTTGGCATGGGATCATTTATATATAATATAACATTTACCTTGCTTCTTTCCATGGGCCCTTTTGCTGTCACTCCCTAGGACATTTTAAACGTGACATGGATGGAGCCTCAAAATAGTATTCTAGACCCTTTGATTCTGGTTTATTTCACAGGGGTTAAGAAGGACTTCAATGCGTACATAGATATTCGAGAAAACTGCTAAAATGGAAGAAGTTCTTTTCGATAAAGAGCAAAATACAGTCTTATACCCAAGAACTTTAGTCATTCCAAAATTCTGATGTTCTCCAAGCAACCGCGGGTTTGCCTCCTTTATTGAAATCAGTAGAATTTAAACTAAAACAAGACTGAACCACCTAACTCAAAGAGGACGGCCAGGCCATATTATTTATATACACAATAGAAGAACACAAACAAAACTCAGGAAAAATAAGGTTTGAGAACTAAGCCATTTACTGGTAAGTTCTCTTCCCACCCTTGTAAATCTTGCAACTTATAAGTTGAAGGGCCAAGCTTTGCCACAATCTAGAAAGGACCTACCCACAACTGCTGGAACTTCGTGTGTTTTCCTTTCTCATCATGGGGGTGGTCCCAATTGAGAACCAAATCTCCCACCTCAAAGTATTTTGTTCCTGCCTTGTGTTTATCAAACCATCTTTTTACTACCTCTTGTTGTTGCTTAAAGCATTCTCTGGTTTTAGATCGAGACTCCTCTGCCTTCAGAAGATTATATATCCTCATTTGCAAGACTTCATTATCCGATCTTCTAGATTCTTGAGCTATTATGGAAGAGGGTAGCATGATATTGGGGGGTAGAATGGCCTCTTTACCATACACAAGGGTATACAGAGACACACCTATCGAAGACTTGGGGGTGACTCTATCAGCCCAAAGGGCGTTTGGTAAAGCTGAGTGCCAACTCCTCTGATTTTCTATCACCATCTTTTTTAAAATCCTAATTAGGTTCTTGTTGGTAGATTCAACTAAGCCATTTCCCTTTGGATAATAATTAGCAGAGTAATGCAACTTAATCCCTTTCTCATGAGCAAAAGAAGTTAATTTTATTGAGGAAAAGTAAGTAGCATTATCAAAAACTAAAGAAACTGGAACTCCAAACCTGGTCATAATATGGTCTTGCAAGAAGTCTATGACCGCAGTCTCATTTATTTTGCGCAACGGGATGGCTTTGACCCAACGAGTGAAGTAGTCAGTTGCTGTCAGGATATACTTGTGTTGCAAGGAAGAATTCAGCTTAATCTCCCCAATGATATCTAACCCCCATTGTTCAAAGGGCTCTGTTATTATCACAGGATTCAATGGCCCTGCTGCTTTAGCTTGTCTCCCGCTACACCTTTGACAAGTGTCGCACTTCCTAACATGAGCGTGTGCATCTTTGAAAAGCGTGGGCCAATAGTATCCGGCTCTGAGAATTTTGTGAGCTGTAGTATCTCCTGAAAAATGTCCCCCAGCAGGTCCGTCATGCAAGTCTGTCATTACCTTCTTCGCATCTTCTTTCTCTAAGCAGCTAAGAAGAACTCCGTCGTAATTTTTTCTGAATAATATTCCTTCAATAATTTGATAGGAAGCTGATTTAAGACGCAGTGCTCTTCTTTGCTTAGAATTCCAATGTTCTGGCAACGATCCTGTCTAAAGGTAATGGACAAGATCTTGATACCAAGATTCCAGGGCTGTGAACAGAGGACATACATCCATCAAATGTAATTCAGCCTCGTCTTCCCAGGCATGTTCTTCATTGTTTCCATTTTTATTCATTAGTTTGCACAACCCTTGCCGTTTAACTATAGAAGCTGGCTTGAACTCAAGCTCATACTCCTAAAGAGCTGTTACCCAATTACCCCTTCTTTCGCCTAACTCCTTCGGTACAAAAAGAGACCTCACAGTTGGGTATGGGACGATCACCTTGCTTTGGTTTTTTAGTATGTAGGGCCTGAACTGTTTCACTGCTTTAAACACTGCGTAAGCTTGTTTATCAATAGCCGGGTAATTTAATTTGCCCCCTTGTAGACTAGTGCTCATGAAATATATGGGGAATTCATCTCCCCCATCTTCCTTCTGAGTAAGCACAACTGCTAGCGAATCATCAAATGCAAAAGTGTACAGAATAAAATCTTTATTGAAATCTGGGCTTTTGAGGGAGGGTGCATGCGCAACAATGGTTTTAATCTTGCTGAATGCGTTCTTCTGAACCTCAGTCCACTTGAATTGTACACTTTGCTTCACCATTTGCTGTAGAGGTTTGACAATTTGAGCGAAGTCTGGCACAAACCTTCGCACGAAGTTTATTGTCCCCATAAATGATTGCATCCCCTTTTTATTATGGGGAAAGGGGATTTGTTCAATGGCTGTGATCCTTTCTGGGTCTATGGAGATTCCTTTTTTTGAAACTACATGACCCAGCAACTTACCCTCCGTAACAGTGAACACACACTTTTTGGGGTTGAGTGAGATACCATATTTCCACAGCGTTCAAAAATCTGCTTTAGATGAAACACATGTTCTTCTCTCTTCTTTGAAAATATCGTGATGTCATCGAGGTACACTACAGCACTGCGGCCAATCAAACCGTGGAAAGCTATGTCCATAGCCCTTTGGAACGTAGCTCCAACGTTTATAAGCCCAAAGGGCATTCTTCGACAAGCGAATGTTCCCCATCTGGTCCTGAATGTTGTCTTCAATCTGTCTTCTTCGGCTACTAATACTTGATTGTAGCCTAAGAATCCATATAATAAAGAAAATAGTTCAGAACCTGAGACCATTGGTAGTAGTTGCTCCATGGGTGGAATAGGATAATTGTCTTTATCCGAAGCACGATTTAGGTTTCTGAAATCCACACATAGCCTGATTTCTCCAGATTTCTTCCTAACTGGCACCGGGTTTGAGACCCATTCTGAGTGTCTAACCTTAAAAATTATTCTAGCATCCAATAGTTTCTTAACTTCACTCTGGATTAAAGGTTCCAATTTTGGGTGCATTTTCCTTAAAGGTTGCTGATAAGGTTTGACTCTAGATTTGATGGGGACAACATGTTGGATGATACTGGTGTCATACGTCTTCAGATCTTTGTATGTCCAGGTGAAAACATCTTTATATTGATTAAAAAGACCGATGAACTTATTTCTTTCCGCTGGTGAACAACATTTTCCAAGATTCACATATTTAGGCTTTGCCTCAGTTCCTAAATTTATCAATTTGAAATGTAGAGATGAGCTGTGTTGGGGTGCGCACCTTAACGGTCCTCAAGTTTGGTAACTCCGCGGTTTTTGTGGAAGCTTGTAAGCGGAGTTACAACTCAAAATAGTCTTAGGGGTGTCGGGGTTGAGTCAAAGCCCTCTTTTTGTAATTAACCCATGGTTTAAGTCCAGGGTTTATGGGTTCGGGGTGCCCATGGTTTAAGCCCAGGGTTTTGTAATAAGTGCACTGTATAAATAAACACTCTTGTAAATGAGTCAAGTTAGGCTTTTGAGGTAAGATGAATTGATGCAAATCTAAGGCTAGTTTTGTAAGAAAGGTTAAGTCCCAGTTGTGTGCATGGACGACCTCTGTAGCTGTGTGCACAGAGGGTTTTTGGGTGATTAAGAGGATCTGCAGCTGTGTGCACAGAGATCTGTAGCTAAGTGCACAGCTTTGAGGAACTGAAGGGATTTGTAGCTGAGTGTGCAGATCAGAACTGTGGTTTTTGTAAAGAGTTGAATAAAACACAGTTCTGTGGACGTAGCCCCTAAACTGGGGGTGAACCACGTTATATCTTGTGTTGTGGTTCTGTTGTGTTGTTCTGTTATGTTCTTTTATGCATTAATAAGTATATAACTGATAAGTAAGATCACTGCTAAATAATAACTTCGCTGTGAATTCCCAGTCAAGGGTTAAGCAAGACACTGTTTGTTTATCTATCTGCGAAGCTATATAAGTAATTGTCGAAGCTCTGTAGTGTATGATTATTATTTGTTAAAGGCTAAAGGTACAGTAATATCCCTCTTCTGCTTGCAGAAACCTGATTCTGCGGCACCCCATAGCTGTTTCGAGTGAGACTGCAACCTATTTGCAGGTTGTTGCCGAAAGGGCCAACACTATGGGTCTTTTGTTGGTGCGAAGACAAAAGTATAGAACCCGGGTCTGCCCTAAGCCCAACAAATTGGTTCCGTTGTCGGTTGAACTCAGTATCTACTCAAGAGGGGTTTACGTCGTACCTAGAGGGCTATGTTTTGGAGACCCTCAGTGAAAGAAATCGGTGATTGGATTGAAGAGACTTATCTGAAATTCACTGAACAAGAGAACAAAGATCTGCATCGTAGTTCAAACGAATTTTTACAAAGGTACATTTTTTCTAATGTTTATGAAATTTTCTTTGGTAGTATCCACATAGAGTTGCACCAGTGGTTATCCAGGTTGACAGAGAGAAGGACGAACTTCCAAGAAGGTCAGTTTCCTGATTGGACCCCCGCAAGAATTGATATATTGAAAAGGGTGAACAACGAGATATCCCGAGCTGTTGATTTCTGGACAACACGAACCCTTGAAGCATTTGTGATGGAGTTCACCATCGACACGAGTACTTCTTTCAGTGAAGCCGAATGGTAGTTTTTCGAAGGACCAAGGGGTAAGTACTTGAATTCATTTAGTTTGAGAATTAAAATGCTATTGGCTGAAAAAGGAATCTTGCTCATTGAATCAGACTATTATATTTAGTATTACTAACCTATGTTTGCAAGTGAAAGTGCCTTCGACGAGCAAAGTGGTTTGCTGCAAAGTGGAAAAAGGTACAAGAGAAATTTTGAATCCTATACCCTAGGTCAGAATACCGAGTATACCCCCGTAAGCCCAGCCGACTCAGAGCCCGAAGAAACCCCTTCTGTTGGAAACCCTCCGGTAACCCTGCAGTGAAGACCTGTTATCCCTGAGCACCCGTCGTAGTCTGAAAGTAACCCTAGCTCGAGTATTCCTGTCATAAGTCAGTCTACCCCAGTAAGTTCCCCCCCGCCTACTACCAGTCCACCTCGACCCCCCCCCTAGATCTACTATGGCCCACATGAATGATGACATTAAGCTCCCTGTTTTCAAAGGAACTGGATCAGAGGATCCAGAACAGTTTTGGTTTTTATGTGAAGCAGTGTGGACTGCTAAGAACATTACGGATCAATATATAAGAAGAGCGCAGCTGTTTACTTCTTTCAGAGACTGGGCTTTGACCTGGTTCATGAAATTCTCCAGTACTCAGAGTCATGCCTTAGATGATATTAAAGCAGCACTGATCAAAGAGTTCAAGAAACCTAAATTATAGTCACAATGTATCACTGAACTGAAAGAGATTCAGCAGAGGCGAGGAGAATCAGTTTGGGATTTTGATCAAAGGTTCAAAGTTCTGCTAGATCAAGCTAGTTTCACCTTTGGACCAGCGTAGCATAAGGAATGGTTCATTGTAGCGTTGTTACCAAATATCAGGACGCCCCTCATGCAACAGAAGGTTGCGGATCAGCAAGAGGCTTTGGAAATTGCTATGAAGCTTGAAACAGCTCCTGTCGAAGATAAGTCTGGTATAGCTCAAATACAAGCGCAGTTGGTAGAAATGGCTCGGGAGCTTCACGATATGAAGAAAGGGAAAGCCATTCGAGAGGAGGTTTGGTGTACATGATGTCGGACAGAAGGTCACGACAAGGAACAGTGTCCCGCGGTAAGAAATTACCTGAATACTGGTGCGCCAAACCCATTTAACCCTCAAGTTCTATATTGTGAGATCTGTAGAACAACTGGTCAGCATCGACCTGAAGACTGCTATCTGCTACAGAGGTATGTGCAAGTACCTAAGAACCCCTATTGCAAGTTCTGCAAGTCAATTGGACACAACGAAGATGAGTGCCGCAGCTTTGACCTCATGAGGGAACACACCTATGATGCATATAGGGTACAAATTAATGGACAAGGCAATGATGGATATGGTTACCATGGTAGTACATCAGGTAGAGGTACTTTTGGAGGATGTGGTCATGGTGGTATGGCTAGACGAGGACGAGGCCAGGTTGTGTGTTATAACTGTAACCAGGCCGAACATCTAGCTAGAGACTGTCAGAACCCAACTACGACGTGTCAATATTGCAGAGCAGTAGATCATGTCATTGAGCAGTGCCTGCAGCTGATAGCCAAGATTCAAGAGAGAAATAGTGCCCCTACTTAGAATATTCAGATGATTGCCGTGGAGCAACAACCCGTCCGAGCCATTAATGTCGTGACTAGGAGTGGAGCTACGACGCAAGTGCAGAACAAGGAGAAACAGCTTGACGAGGCTTGGGTTCGTAAGGCGCCAGAGAAAATCCTAACCTTTGATGTGGGAAGAGAAAAAGAGACATTTATGGAAGCCAAACAAGACTTTGCTGATCCTAGGCCATCAGTAGCACCTGCACAACAACATCAGCAACAGTCACAGCCTCCAGAAGCTTCGACCGATAAAGTAAGTACACTGTCTTCCTTTTTACAGAGTTGTATGAAGCTCTTAAGAAATCAGAATGCTTTAAATGAGTTGCAGAAAGTTATTGCTTCTTGCGAACCTCAGCGAAGCTCTGGTAAGGAAAAAACTGTTAATAGAGTCAGAAGAACGGGAAGAGAAATGAGATTGCATGCTTAGATAGGAGAGTATGACATGACTGATGTCATCGTGGACCTAGGATCAGAAGTAAATGTTTTAACTAAGAAAACATGGGAACAAATGGGAAAACCTACCCTGGAATGGTCCCCTATCCAATTGAGATTAGCCAATCAGCAGAAGATTGTGCCCCTAGGAAGATTCCAGAGTGTCCCAGTGGATATTGATGGCGTCTATACTTTAGCAGACTTTGAAGTCATTGAGATAATTGATGATAGCAATCCATATCCCGCCTTGTTAGGAATTGAATGGGCAATGGAAAATTCTGCAGTCATTAACCTTAAGAAGAGACAGATGACTTTTGAAGGGAAAGGTTTGAGAGTCATAGTACCATTGGACCCTTCTCAAGGAGAAAGGTACGCAGAACCACTCAGAGATGAAGATCAGGATGTTTTGGATCATATCTACAACATCACAGCTAAGGAAGAAGATTATGTTGACCCTACTATCGAAGGTATCATGGATTGGCAGTGTGACAGCTCTTGCATGACGGATTCAGACGACGGTCTAGAGAATTGGCAGAATCAACTTTATGAGCTACATGGACATCGATGTGCCAGAATTACCAAGTCTCTCAGATGGCTTGGTTCACAGACAAGAGACTTGCCTACCTTTGATGGCTTGACCGATCCAATAGATTTTATTATACAATTCTCAGAGCAAGTACCAGATTCACAGAAAATGGAGACTCTAGATTCAGCATTCAGAGCCATAGCAGCCAGATGGTGGAATGGCCATAAAAAGTACATTCATAATTGGGAAGCGTGACAAAATTCCCTTTGCCTGAGATTCATGGATCAACCTCAAGAGGTGCGAAGTAGGTTTAATTGTAAGACTAGCCCTCATGAACATTTGGAGCAATGCTACAAATCCTGGAAGCGTGTACCTCGTGAAGAGTGGGTACATAGGTTTCTGCATACTCTGGAACCTATAGCAAAGAACTGGTATGAGGAAGTTGAGCTTCTCCATGGTACTGTGAGTTGGGATAGTCTTTTTGATAGTTTTGTGCTTACATTTTCTATTAATGAAGTTTTTCCAGCTTTACACGCAGCTATTAGGTTGATCCGTACTAAGGTGTTTGATGACAAAGAAGTAGTTGAGTACCAACTCGATTGGAAGGAACAAGAAGCTAATGCAGTGGAATGTTATAACCTCGCAATTTACGAGGATGATGATCCGCACAACATTGACATTCCTGAGTCAGAATGACACTGCAGAGTACATGGACCAGCAGTCGAAGCACCTGAAGCAACTCAGCCCCCGAAGACGCAGACAGTAAACATTGGATCAGAAGAACAACCTAAGTACACTACCATTGGAGATTATTGGGATGAAGAAATGGTGAGCAAAGTGACCCAACTTCTCCATGAATATCAGGACCTACTTCTGACAGAGTTCTCAAAAATGAAAGGAATCATTGAGGTGGTGGAAGACATTCTGTTATGGGTTGAAGCTCGCAACCATGTTGAAGTTGGTATCAGGACATGACGAATGTCCTTATTATGGCACAATGAGAGTTACTACTTGTGCCGAAGAAGGAAATATCTGTCGAAGCTTAAAATACGACCGTTGGAGGAAATCAAAATTGCCGGCGGCGGTACCCTACATGTATTAACTGCCTGTATTAATGAGATCTTGCAAAGTCTACCACCGTTTGGACAAGATCTCTATCAGATTTGGTATCATCAATGCACATTTATGACAGATTTAGTTGATGGATTCTATAAGAAGACACCCACAACCATGATTTTCGCATTTTACATTCTCTTGAGTTTTACAATTGTGTCCATGTCAGCTGATCGTGAGCTACAGGAACTGTTGAGAGAATTTGAGAAGACGGGGCTGCAGAACCTTTTTAGCCACCCACCTGCGTCTGCACCCCGTGAAGAGACTCCACCAGCACCAACCCAGCCAATGCAGACACGATCTACCAGGAAAAAGTTTAAGCCTGAAGTTTGTTCTAAGCGAAACGAAGACAGACACAAGCAATCAGGGAAAACACCGGAGGATCCAGAGATGACTCTGTCTGGTTCAGCAGAGATCCCACCTGAAGGGGATGAGAACATTGCACTGCCGCGTCCACCATATCTTCAGATTGTTCGACCTGGAGTCCAACCACCTCGATGGACAAGGAAGTTCACATTACGCACCCCTTTGTTGCTACCGGGTGTGCAGTTGGTTGGAACCATGACAGGGAAAATAGACCGGCTTAAGTATGCAGACCACAATACGAATGATCGTGGGAAGTTTCCACAGTTCGCACCAGGAACATACTTGCACTTCGTCAAATACCCCGAGACGGGAGCGACATCACTAGAAGTGAAACAGTGGGCTGCTGGCTTGGATCAAGCTGGTCTGTTGAAGATGCTCGATGTTCCCCATTTTGGTCGCAACACACAGGTGACCATAGTGGTCAAGCAGCTGTTGGCATTAGTGCATGAAGGCCACCTATGGATAGGAGACAAGGGAATTCCTATTAATGGTGAGCTCATTCATAGGATCACAGGCTTACCAATGGCGGGGCTTGATCCGGGGATCGAATTTCCTTCAAAGCATAACAATACGAAGCTCGCACAAAGTATGAAGGACCACTTCAGCCTGACGAAGGGGAAATAAGGGTATCACACTTCCACGATTCAACACCAGAACATTCGCTTCGCAGCTGAGCTCTTACCCTACAAGCTAATGCGGAAGTGTAGACCAAATGAAGTACCTACTCCGATTATCAGAATTGCTGCGAACTATGCCAAAGGCTACAGTTACAACTGGGCAGTGTACATTGTGAAGGAATTCCTTGAGGATGCCCACGACGCGCAGGAGAAAGGTAGACCCTTTCACTACTCATGGTTGATAGTCCTTATCACCTTGGTAAGATGGCAAGAACCTACCGAGGTGCAGTTTGTTGCTGTACCTCCGAACATGCCTGGCGCAGCAAGGTACGCATCTCTGTGGGTTTCATAGGATAAAACCCTACAGCAGATGACAAACTATGTATTTTCCCTTTATATGATGAGTATCTCATATGAGATCGCGAAAACACTGCGGCTCAGTAATGAGTTATTCTCTCAATATGATGGAGCGACCAACTTTAGGGCCGACATGCACCATATCTTTATCCAGGCTCGTGCAGATAAAAAGCATCAATGGTTTAAGTTACCATATGTAGTAAATGAGGAAGACATCCGTGTAGTAGTTTGGCAGTGGCCGGCGGAATGGTTGAAGGATGCAGGGACAAAGCCCAATATTCCAATCCCTCCAGTCACCAATGTGGGCGCCGACCCTAGTCAAACGTAGTAGCAAGACCCCCCACAAGACATCAAAGACCAAAGTGAGTCGCAGCAGAGTGAAAGCGACTAGGGTGGAGATGGTGGAAATGAAGAAGAAGAAGAAGACTTGGTCAAAACCGTCTCAGACCCTAATCGGCCAGATAAGCGCAAGTCGCCAGAAGCAGAGGAAGTGACCAAACTTCAGTCCCGAAAGAAAACGAAAGCATCGAAGGACAAGAATATCGATGAAGAGCCCACCTTGACAAGTGAGGAGCTTGATCAGGCCCTGACAAAATCAACAGAATTTCTCACCAAGAAATGGTTAGAGTTTGCAGCCACGCATCTTGATGCCATCACCAGCATAGCAAATCGAATGTTGGAGCTGAAGGAGTTAGCAGAAAAATCAGCGACTGGCACTGCAGTAAGCAGTGCCCCAGTAACTGCGCAGCTAGACATAAGACAATGGCCGGTTAGAGAAAATAAGGGACAAGTGTCAAGTGCCACCCTCATCATAACCGACGCAACATCTCGCGCGGAGATGAGCATGATAGTTGGAATAGATTACACCAAGATGTCCATGATGGAATTACATCTCTGCCAGTCAGCTATCACGAAGGAAATCCAAGCATGGGACCACTACTCACAAATACAGTTGGAAAATACCATGAGGCAGACGATAGCCTCGCAGCACAGTTGGAGGAGGCGGAGCAAAGAAAAAGCAAAGCAAAACGTAAGCAGGTCACATTGGCACGAGTATTGGAGGAGGCGTGTCGAAGTCTTCCTGAATTCGACATCCAGAATGAGGAGGAGCCAGAACAGAGAATCACCAAGCAGAACATGAGGCTCAGATTACGGAGCTTCAACTTCGCATTATCCCGGAGAGCCCACCAGAGGTCAGAGAGCAGCGCCGCGCAGACATTCAAGCCTCAGCAGCAAAAATCTCAGATATTGTGAGCAGCGCAGCAAAACTGCTAGAGGATACCGTCGACGCCTGGGAAAACCTGCAGGAACATCCGGAAGTAGGACAGCTGCAAGAAACCATCAAGCAGCGACAGACAGAGCTGGATGCAGTAAAAGCGGAAATTAAGACTCTGCCTCCTATGCAGAAAATGCTCAAGGTAAAGCAAAGTAATGAACTCCAACAGGAAATTGAGTCATGCAGAGCGAAAGCAACATTGTTGGAAAATTATATGTAGCCCCTTGTCAACGAGGCTTTGGAGTTGAGTACTGCTGTGGACAGCCAGCTCAAAGTTCTGAAGGAATATGATGCAATTGCATAGGAAAAGGTCAGCGAAGCATCAGAAGCAGAATTGTAGGAGTTGATGGAGAAGGAGCAAGCAACCGACAATATCATGCGTGGCCTCAACAAGTAGTTCACTATCTTCGCCAACAAATTTCTCCCACCATAAAAATAGTAGAGTGTCCCGGGACGGGACACTGGTGAATCTTAGAGGCCTGTTGGGGCGCACACCTTAATGGTCCTCAAGTTTGGTAACTCTGCGGTTTTTTTGGAAGCTTGTAAGCGGAGTTACAACTCAAAATAGTCTTAGGGGTGTCGGGGTTGAGTCAAAGCCCTCTTTTTGTAATTAACCCATGGTTTAAGTCCAGGGTTTATGGGTTCGGGGTGCCCATGGTTTAAGCCCAGGGTTTTGTAATAAGTGCACTGTATAAATAAGCACTCTTGTAAATGAGTTAGGTTAGGCTTTTGAGGTAAGATGAATTGATGCAAAGCTAAGGCTAGTTTTGTAAGAAAGGTTAATTCCCAGCTGTGTGCGTGGACGACCTCTGCAGCTGTGTGCGTAGAGGGTTTTTGGGTGATTAAGAGGATTTTCAGCTGTATGCACAGAGATCTGCAGCTAAGTGCGCAGCTTTGAGGAATTGAAGGGATCTGCAGCTAAGTGCGCAGATCAGAACTGTGGTTTTTGTAAAGAGTTGAATAAAACACAGTTCTGTGGACGTAGCCCCTAAACTGGGGGTGAACCATGTTATATCTTGTGTTGTGGTTCTGTTGTGTTGTTCTATTATGTTCTTTTATGCATTAATAAGTATATAACTGATAAGTAAGATCACTGCTAAATAATAACTTCACTGTGAATTCCCAGTCAAGGGTTAAGCAAGACACTGTTTGTTTATCTATCTGCGAAGCTATATAAGTAATTGTCGAAGCTCTGTAGTGTATGATTATTATAGGTACAGTAATATCCCTCTTCTGCTTGCAGAAACCTGATTCTTCGGCACCCCATAGTTGTTTCAGGTGAGACTACAACCTGTTCGCAGGTTGTTGCCGAAAGGGCCAACACTGTGGGTCTTTTGTTGGTGCAAAGACAAAAGTATAGAACCCGGGTCTGCCCTAAGCCCAACAAGCTGTGAGTCTTCATGTTTGCTGGTCTTCTAAATTTTTCATTTAAATCAAACATCCGTTCTAAGGTTCTGACTCCTTTAGGGATGAAATTATCAAATTTCAGCTCGGCTTGGTGTTCTTCATCATTGATAATCGCCCCTTTGAATACCTCCTCATTCGTTAAACATTCTATAATCTGCTGATCATCATCAAACACTCGGAGGTTGGTAATCATATCTGGAACCGAGGGCATGAAAAGCAATTCAACGAAGCACTGATTATTAGAGGGCACAAGCCTAGCAGCTGATGTGGCCAACAAGTCAGCTGCTGCATTCTTAAGTCTTGGAATTGATATAATATTAAATGCATTAAAACATTTGAGTAAATCCCATACCTCATTTTGATAAGCTTTCAAGTGAGGATAAATGCAATGGATTTGATTCCGGATTTGTTTTACAATTATTTCAGAATCTCCAAAAACTTTCATATTATTTACCTTTAATTCAATTGCTTTCTTTAAACCTTGAACCAAAGCTTCATATTCCGCTGTGTTATTTGTACATTCAAACTCTAACCTACATGAAATAAAATGTTTGTTCTTCTTGGGGTCAATCAGGACACAGCCGGCCCTTGACCCTTCTAACGTTTTAGAACCACAAAAAAAAAGTGTCCAGAAATCGCTAACTACTGTGCGAGAATTTACATCTACTTCTATTGCTAAGTCTACTATTTTACAATTGATTTCATCAGCCTGTGAAAACCAAAGGAGATCAGGCTGGGTGTCTGATGTGTCGCTGGCTTCTTCTGCTTGGTAATTTCCTGGTTCCAATTCAATAAAGTAATTTCCCAAAACAGGATCCACTGATTCTTTTTTTCCTTCGAGTTGAGTAACATTGTACTTCATGTGAGGCTCCCTCAAAATTTTAATTTGATTCGGGCTTCCTTTGTATGACAGCCACATATGTGACCAGTCCGAGGCAAAATATCCGTTTAGCTTTATCGACCAGTCTCTGCTCAGAATGAGCCCATGAGCTTCCGGTATGTCAACCACCACAATATCAATAAATTGACACACTTTATCATTTGAAGACAGGCGGACTAGGACATCCTCCATTTCCCCAATTACCTTCACATTCATCTTATCCAACTGAACAACCCTCCAAGTGGATGGCTTAGGTTGCCCATTTATCCTTTTGCAGACTGATATTGGCATGACGTTAACCGATGCCCCTAAGTCTACCAGGCAATTATGTACGTTGTGATTACAAATTTCAAACGTGAGGAGGAAAGGTGGATTCTTGTTCTTAGGCTTACCCCCAATGCTTTCTTCCCCGATTTCTTCTTCTTCTTTGGGTTGATTGTTAGTGGGCAGCCTCTCCTCTAATGCTTCAAGCACTTTCAATAGTTTTTCTTTCTGTTGCGGCACCTTACACATTTCAAATAATGAGATATTCTCCCTTAACTTCTTTATATCTTCCACATTGTCATAATCCATCTGAGGTTCGGTGGGATGCGGTTGATCAACATTCACTTTTTCTTCATTGGGCTTGGCAAACATATCATCCTATCTAGGATCTTGACTGGTGATGGTGAATTCAGGAATTTTATCGGCTAAGGAATTATTTTGAAATTTCTTAACATTCTTTTGAAGCCTTTTAATCTTTGGGAGCATGAGACTGATTTCTTTAGCCAACCCTTTGCTTCTTGTTGTTACATTCATTTCCAGGATGTCTTCATGTCCCAAAACCTTTTCCTCTTCAGCGTCAAACAAAGAAACACCATCCCATAGAACCATGGTTTCATCCTCTTGTTATTTTGTTGATGTATTGCTGTCTTTTCTTTCTTCATCTCCATCTTCTGTCAATTTAGAATCCAACAGCTGATACATGACCAACGTCATTGAGTTTATCCATTGAGGACAATTCTTCTCAGAGTAGGGTTGCTGATGGAAAGTGCAGAAACTGTCCATTCCTACCTCTGTCAAATTCATAGATGCCGAATTATGCAGAGGGGGTTGGGATTGGTTGTTATCTTCCCTTTTCTTGTAATAAGGCTTGTAGAACTTCTGGGCTTCCTTTTATTTTTCCAAGTCTATGATTCTATTAGAAAGCTTCTGCATCATTTTTGCCATTCCTTCAAAATCTGGTGACTGCTCTTCCTTAGGCTTGGTAAACAACAAAGCTTTCCTCCCCACATTTTTCTCTCCTGACCGTTCGGGATAATCTTCGATGCTTTCCCTTTCAACCTCTACTTTTTCCGCCTCCTCATAGGTCTCCACTAGAGTAGGCTTGGCCTTTATTTTGGAAAACATGGCCAACTCGGGTCCTAAAGCTGAGGTATAATATTCAATTAGGACTTTATCCGAAGGTCTGTCAGCTTCAGAAAAATTCTTGAGGTACGCTGCAAATCTTTGGGTGAAGCTGTGCACCTTCTCCTTTCTCTCTTTATTTAAGGCGCATTGTCCTTTCATGAGGGCTGCATGAGTCTTTTGGGTCACATACTTACTTCTAAAAACCCTCTCGAAGGTATCCCAATCAGGGATAGAGTTTGCAGGAAAACCAAAGTACGACGATGCTGCAGCTCCCTTAAGGGTGTGCGGGAAAAGTCTACAAACTACATCCTCATGTTCCCCAGCCCTTAATCCTTTTATTGCCAAATAGAAACTTTGCAAGTGGTCATCTACTAGCACCTTCTCACTTGGGTCAAACTTGGGCATCATCTTTTCAAAAGATTGAGGTAAATCATGCAAAGGAGGTGTTAGGTTTAAAGGTGACCTGGATTTCCAGGCAGGTGGTGGATTTGGTGGGTTGGGAGGTTGATTTGCATTTATGCCTCCCATGAGTCTAGGTGGAGAGTGAGGATGTGAGCAAATAGGAGTATGAACATGAGAACTGTGAGGAGTATCAGGGCCTACTTGATTCAAAGGCCGTACAACTTCCTGTAAGGCTGTTTCTACAAGTTCTTCCCAATCCCCAACCAGCATCGAGTCTTCCAATATAGGACAGTCTTTCCTTTTATAATCTCTTCTGGGAAATTTAGGGATGATCGACAATCCTCCAATCTTCTTTACATATGCCCTAGTGTGTCTTCTCAGATTATTAACAACTTCGTTGTTGACATAATACAAATGTTCTCTACCCCCTTCTTCCGGAATTGGATTGGAAAACAAACTGCTTCCTGAACTGTTACCGATGGAAAAGTCTCAGGAAAACGGGTTTCCTCGGCCAGCCATGCACTGGTGGCCCTCCTTCTAGCGCCATAAACTGTTGAGGCCTGGAAATTCACAGGCGACAACAGCAAGGGATTCTCCCTAGTCAACATTCCCAACTAGCCCGTGACTGTTTGGTGTGGGGAATCTGTCTGGTTTGCGGTCCGGCTACCTTAGGTCAAGTAACAAAAACTAAAAGGTTTTACTGGTTGCGGCCCGATCCATCGTATATATTTTTGTGATTTTTGACTTAAAGTATGATATGCAAGTGCCTATTTAACATACAGATTTGATAAATAATGCCAGGAGTATTCACAAAGTGATGCACAAGTTCTTACCTTTCGTCTTAAAACTCACAAGCACCTAAACCACACACAAAGCAAGAAAAGAAGTACTAACTAGGCTATCTCTAGAGAGCTAGATATTAATTCATGAGTAATGCAATACTGCCCACATGTTATGGTAAATCACAGATAACTGTTCTTATAACCAAAACATATAAACATGAATAAAAGTATACATGACAAGATAGCTCATCAACAGTTAAAAATCCCATTACTCATAGTGGAAAACATCAAAGAATATACTAGAGAACATTCAGGAAAGAACATAGGTTTAGAAGGTTAGAACGCTCTCACGGTTAATGAAACACAGTAAAAAAAGAAATATTTCCCCTTCAACATTGTTCATTTTATCACATTGAAACATTCCACATAGCACCTCCCTCAACAGGCAAAATTTGCAATTTCTCATTGTAAAACGGAATAGTTCCTCTTACAAACAATAGTTCACAAGTTTGTCCCAGGAAAACGAGCCCCTGTAAACTCTAACTATCCTACATTTAAACCAAATCAGCCAACCATTTGGGCTGCCCCAATCGTGTGACCTTTGGGCTCCCCGAAACCATCGAAGATCATCATTTCGTCATTTCCGTGAGCGCTCATGGTCCACTTCATGCATTACGTTTTCCGATTTTAACTTACAAAATGGGATATACTCGGTAATTGACGGATCTTTCCAAGCCTGGTCTTTTTTCATCATCCATTCTGCGTTGTCTTTTATTTTCCCTCCTTGAGGTCTCGTTGATTTCAGTACGATCTTCTCACGGTCCAGCCAAACTTTCTGCTACTTCTTCTCCCAGCTATGCCTTCTCGCAATAATAATTTGTAAAAGTTTCTTGAATCCATCTGCAATTAAACAACATTCATCATTCATTGGGACTGCATTTTCAATAAAATCAAACTACATCAACCAAAACGATTAATCATCAAGAGAGGCCATGTACTGCATTCCTATTCTGAAAACCTTAACAAGTGCCGACACCACTATCTCGTCCACACACGGGTTTGAAAAACTCACCAACGACGGGAAGAGAAAACTCATCGGCGACTTAAAACACTAAACATCGGCCGGGTAGTCTCACTTACAGCCGCATAAGCGGGTCTTAACAGGCAACGGGCACCGCGAGACCATTAAGCCTATTGGAGTCGGAAGGGCTATGACCTAAATTTTGGGTGGAAAAGTTTCTAGTCGACAATCGGAAAGACATCGATGTCGAAAGGTAAGTGCGTTGCACAACTGCAAGGGCGGAAGAAGAAAAGGCTACAGATGTGCGATGAAAACTGGACAAGCATCGGTGGGCAGAACACTTACGTGGCGGATACCTAGTTGCTTTGAGAGCCACAAGGGCGGAAGATAAATAGAATACAACCTCCGATCCAAAACATAACTCTGATCCCAAATCAATAAAAACGCTAAGGGTTCTGAACGAGTTAAGGTTTCACAACGATCAAAACTTGTTTCACCTCTGAAACAACGGCTTTACAAAGAACAAATGTTCCGGTTCATCCTCGACCAGCCTCCGATAATATAAACAGGTCAAACAAAAAGATGCGACAACAAATAAGTTAAGATCATCGTTTGATTTCCGTAATGAAGGCTCCCTAAGGAAACAAAGTTCCGATAAGTTGTTTAAATGACCTCCGAAACAGTGGCTAGCATGAGAAGCAGGATTCCGAAAAGAAAACATAGTTCAAAAGGCAACAAACCAGACTCTAAACTCTGCGATCCACAGTAGTTTCAAACATAAACAATTTTTTTTTAAAAACAGAAGGAGAGTTAACCTTAACATAGTCCGAAATTAAAACACGACAAAGGGGTCATGGATCCAACGATTCAAAGCAATGCTAAAATTAATAAGGGGGTCCAAAATTTTGAAATTTGGGGAAAACGGTTGCGGCTACAACAATCTTATTTCCCCCAAACTAATAGTCATGTGAATGTGGATTGGTAGCTTGGAACAATGTTTCATTCTAAACCACTTTAAGGAATATAATAATACTATGTTTTGGGATTTGAAGGGGAGGTAAGAGTGTGAGCCCACTTAATATAAACACATGTATGTTTTGGGGTAAAGAGTAGGCAAGAGTGTGAGCCCACTTACCATAAGCACATGTATGTTTTGGAATGTGAAGAGAAGGTAAGAATGTGAGCCCACTTGCCACATGTATAAACACATAAAATTTCTGACCTCAATTTCCATGTACAATATTAGTAACATTGCAATTGGCATTAGAATGGTGCTCTACCACACTTTGTATCTTATTGATGTTCGTGTGGTGGAATTCAGGTAGGATGGCATTGCCTCACTGCTCCACTTCTTAAAAGCCAAAGCAATTCATTTCCTTAATGTGTAATGTGTATTGTTCTGAATTGGTTGAAGTTGAATATTTTGGAATGGAGGATGATTGCTTTTTATCTCTTTCAAAATCATTTTTTAATCATGTTTCAAATATACATATTATAATAATAATAATATAAATATTTTTATCCATGCTTTAAATGTATAATGAGAATCATTTTTTATCTATGTTTCAAATATAAATATATAAGTTATATGGGATTTTTAATTTGTTTGTGAAATGGTTGATTTTATGCAGGGTTGTTATATACTTTGTTTTTAACTGGGTATGAAGGACATGTTTGTTTATAAGTTTAAAGTGATCAAGTAGCCCCATAATATGAAATCCCCGTAGTATGAAATATAGGAGGGCTTTTGTTCCTTATTGATCTTTATGTTCATGCTATTGGTTAGTTTTAACTAAAGCAATACCTTTATGGTTATGATATTTGCTAGTTTTAACTAAAATAATATTGGAGGGTAATGCCAAATTCCTAATTGTAGAAAACTTCAAGGATGATAATGAATTTTAACTTGTTTTTATTGAACATTATTCGGCTATTTCAAGAGGTGGAGGTGCATTAGGTGTAGATGGACGAGATTATTTTATCTTGTGATATGGACCACAGTTGAGCTAGCCATTTTATTGTTTGGTGTAATTTATGTTTGGTCATTGCTTGTTGAAAACCCTCAATAAGTTTTTTATCATAGTTCATGAGTTTAGTAACAAGGGGGACTCTCATTTTTTAAGTAAATACGTAGGAGTCAATTATTGTTTTAAATAAACAACTATAGTGAAATGAGGGGATTCCCTTTTGATGGTAATAAGCTAGATGATGAGTACATTTTAGGACATTATGACGTTAGCAAGGATACCGATGTGCATTTGATGTTGTGCATGTGTGGTGATGCTTCGAGTTCAAGTGCACCCTCTTTTTGTTTGTTTCTCATTCTATCAAAGTCACTATCCAAAAGAATTCCTCTTCCCTTTCAACTCCCCCCTAAGGATCATTCAATCTAAAGAAATTGGATGTTATTCAAGTTATAAAGTTGTAGGTGTTGAGGATTAACAATTATATTCATGGGTATAAATATCATGGTGTAATCTAAAAAAAATACTATGTTGTGTCCTACGATCATGTGCTTCTAATGACTAAATTAATTGACATGGATCAAATATGTCTTCATCATCTTCTACTCCAAGATTTTTTCTTATATTTTAATAATCATCATGAATGCAAGGCAATGTTAGAAGATGGTCCATGGATTTTCGACTATGCTAGCTCTTCAATAAACCCCAATTTCTAGAGTTTGATCTAGTGATTATCTCACCACCACCATGCTTGTGTGGGTGAATTTGTGAAAGATCTCCCTATTTATTTGGGTTTCAAATGTGTTAAGAAAACCATAACAATTTTGGGATGGTCTTTGAAGCTTGACATCAAGGAGGCCCAAAAGGGCATCATTATTTGTGTCTGTGATTTGTGTCAAACTTGAATTGAGTAAGGGTCTCCCCAAAAAAATTAATTTTAGAGTGGAATGACTCTCATTCAATCTAGAAATTGGCTTATGAGAATACAATTTTCTAATGTAGAGTTTTTCAAACACTGGGGATTAGCAGGTTGTTTATTCTACTATGACTCTTGGAGCATTGCCCGAAAAGAAAATATTACATTCTTATCCCAAAAAGCAACAAAGGTTTAGTTATACCACCTTTCAATATAGACTATTACAATGTAACAATAATTATACCAAGAGAACCAAGCTAAATAATTCCAATTGGCAATCCCTCAACATGGATGAAGAGGTAACACAACTCAAGTAGGATTTAAAAAGGAAAATAACCCCTTTTTCATTGATTATGGTGCAAGGAGTTTCACTTGAGAATCCATGAGAGCATAGTACCCTTTTGTATAAATATGATTTAGTTTCAACGAATTTTGTTAACGTATCCTATATTTTAAGGGGTTATATTATTCCTCGTGATCATAAAGCACTAAATACAACAAACCAAATATGTTTTCCTAGTCGAATAGAAATTAGTGTCATCTCCACTTAAATTAATAAATCGGTCAATGTATAAGTACATCTTATTACCCCAAACTAATAATCATGGGAGTGTGGATTGGTTGCTTTGACTAGTGTTAGATTCTAAACAACCCTAAGGAATGTAATAATAGTATGTTAAACAACTTTAAGGAATGTAATAATAGTATGTTTGGTGATTTGAAGAGTAGGTATGAATGTGATCCCACTTACCATAAACATGTGTACATGGGTATAAATACACAAAATATTTGACCTTGATGGCCATGTACAACCTTTGAGATGAAAGTTTATACTCAAGAGGAGAACCTTATTAAAAATGATTTAGTACCCCTATAATTCAGATGAGAGTGGTGCTCTACCACACTTTGTATCCTATCGATATTCTTATTCTTGTGGTGGAATTAAAGTAGTATGCCATTCCATGGTTGTTATATACTTTCATTTGGGTTGAAGGGACATGTTTGTATAGAAGTCCAAAGTGACCCATTTACTCTTTATGCATGTGATCTTTATTAGTTTTAACTAACATAGTATTGGAGGGTAATGTCAAATTGCTAATTGTAGAAGACATTAAGTATGATAATGAACCTTAACTTGCTTTCATTGAACACAACCCAACCATTTCAAAGGTGGAGGTGGACATGATTCTTTTCTCTTGTGATAGGGTCGAAGTTGAGATGGTTAATATATATTTTTAATGTAATTTATGTTTGGCCACTACTTGCCAAAAACCCTCAACAATATTTTGGCATGTTTGGCCACTACTTGTCAAAAACCCTCAACAAGGATATCATAGTTCATGAGGCTTGTGACAAGGAGGAATCTCACTCTACAAGTGAGTCATTGGGAATCAACCACTATTTTAAAGCAATAACTACATTGTATTGAGGGTATTCCCTTTTGATCATATAAGTTAGATGATGGATACTTTTTAGGACACTACAACATTAGCAAGGATTCCAGTGTACATTTGATGTTGTGAATGTGTGGTGATTTTCCAAGTTGAAATGTACCTTCTTCTTCCAAGAGTTGTTATTTTAAAGACAATATCCAAAAGAATTCCTCCTCCCTTTCAACTCCGATCTAAGGATCATTCACTTTCGAGAGATTATACATTAATCAAGTTTTGAAGTTGTAGGTGTTGAGGATTAATGATTAAATTAATAGGTATTGAAATCATGGTATAATCTACAAATTTACTATTGTGTGCCCTATAGTTTATGCTTCTATTGGGTGGATGAATTCATGTGGATAGAAGATGTCTTCATCATATTCTAATCCGATGTTTTTTTTGCTATTCTAATAATCATCTTGAATGTGTGGCAATGTTAGAAGAGGTTCCATGGCTTTTAGGCTAAGTAGTCCTCTTCATTAAACCCCAGTTTCTAGATTTTGATCTAGTGACTATCTCACCACCATCACGACCCTTGTGTGGGTGCATCTGTGGAATATCTCCCTATTTATGTAGGTTTAAAATGTGCTTAGGAAAATTATAACAACTTTGGGGTGGTCTCTAAAGCTTGACATCAAGGAAGCCCAAAATGGTATCATTATTTGTGCTTACAATTTGTGTTGAACTTGACTTGTGTAAGGGTCTCCCAAAGAAAAACAATTTTAGAGTGGATGACTCTCATTCAACCTAGAAATTGTCTTATAAGAATACAACTTTCCAGTTTATAGTTTTTCAAGCAGCATGGTATTTGCAAGTTGTTTATCCTATGGCTTCCACCCCACAAGGGAAAAAGGAGAAACCTATAAAACCTTGATGTTTAAATTATTTACTATGAATCTTGGAGCATGTCCAAAAAGGAAATAATGAATTTTTATCCAAAAGCATCAACAAATGTTCTAGTACCACCCTTGGATATAGGGGATGACCATGTGGCAACACTTATTCTAAGAGAACCAGGCCCTAGTATGTAGGTTATTCCAATTGGTAATCCCTCAACATGGATGAAGATGCACCACAACTCAATGATCATGGATATGAAAAGGAATATATAATCTATAATTGATTATGATTTTGTTTAATAAGGAGTTTTGATGGAGCATCCATCAGGCTCATAAATTTCCACTGAGTAGAAGGATGTTTTACAGAAGAAGGGGATAAAAAGTACATTTCTACATGTTTTAGATGTTAGGTGAGGAGATGAAACATCTATTAGCATCTATGTAGAAGTTGTTCAATTATTAGTATGGATTATATGTGTCACTAATCATGATTGTAGTTAGCTAATCTAATCAGTGGAAAGGGTCACCTATTAAATATTAGACCTTGGATCTATGTTTATAAAGTCATTGAACCCGCACATAGATATTCTATGGTACATGTTTGTTATGATAATATAAAAAATGTTGTTATTTACCAAAAAAAAAATAGAAAAGGTGAGAACATTGCATCTAACCAAGCTTGAGGGTAGTGCTAGAGGAGGATTGTTTTGGACGAACAAAAAATATAATATGGATGAGAATTACCAAAACACTTATTATAACATGTTTTAGTGTGATTTTTTTAAAGAATCATCGTTCTTTGTAATGGAAACTCATGTGAAGCAAGATTTTTATTTTTTACAATTTTATATGAAGAGTTTTGATAAATCTATGTAAGAAAAAACTAAACCATATAGAATCTAAAACACAAGAATTAACAATGGCTCACACACACATTATAGAGAGTTTCTCCACTATATTTATGTAAGGAAAATCAGCATTCTTAAGAGTTTATCCACTCTCTATCTCATTGTATTATCTTTTATATTTACAATACAATATTATAGCATCAAAAACCCTATTCTATTAACTTATATTAGATTACAACTCCAATATTGTAAACATAATTAGTTTACAATGGGACACAAAACCATGGGCAAAAAATAACTCAAAACAAAACCAAAAATATTATTTGAGATGCATTGCCCTATAACCCCTAGGGGGGGGGATCGCTAGGATCACTAGGCCCCCTAGTCGAGGGGGTTAATAAATCCCCCCTTAATATAGGAACCTACAAAGAATACAACACATGTATAACATTCTCTCACTTATTGTATTCTTTGAAAAAGGGGGTCAAAGGGGAAGCATTCATGAAATCGGTTGTTGAGGGAAAACAATGCCTACTAATTCTCTACACAAAGAGAACTTTTAGTACTAATAAATTTTGTCAATCTTATCCATTATTACTTTTTTCTACTTAATCAAATCTCTAACAAAATGCAATTGAATATCAATATGATTTTTCTTGGAATGATAAGAAGGGTTATTTGCTAGAAAAATTGCACATGATTTGTCACAATCTATTCTCACTACTTTTTGAATAAAATAAATACCTTCACACAATATTTTAAACCATATGAATTCCTTACTTCCATGATTGGTTGTCATGTATTATACTTATGTAGTTGGCAATGAAACTACACCCTTGCTCTTACTCGTCCAACTTTGCTCCACTAAATAATATAAAAACATAACCACTTGTAGATCTTTTGTTGTCAATACTCCAAACCAATCTGCATCAAAACAACCTTGCATATTTACATCCTTACGATGCCCAAGCATTCCTTGGTAGCATATTGCATCATCTAAAGTGCCACACAAATATATGAAGATCATCTTTACCAATGTACAATGTTGCTTCCTTGTTTTTGACATATACTTGCTCAAAAGTCTGACTACATGGGGAATGTTTGGTCTAGTTTAGACCATAACATACATCAAAATTTGAATATCACTAGAATAGGGAAAATGTGACATGTATTTTACCTCTTTAATTCTTGGGACACTAATTTGCAAATAACTTTGCACCTATAGGAATAGGGACCTTTGCCAATTTACATTCCTACATATTAAACCTCTACAATATTGTCTCAACATATTTCCTTTGATTCAACCAAAGTATTCTATAGGCCTGATATATTTTAATTTCTATGCCCAAAATAAAATGTGTAGCACCAATATCTTTTATATCAAACTTAGAAGACAATTAGGCTTTGACATCTTTGATGATTTCATTATTGTTTCAAATAAACAACATATCATCAATGCACACGATGACATAAATAAATTGATCACTAACATGCTTGGAATACACATAATGATAAACTTTGCTTCTTGAGAAATCGAGTTCCAATATATAAGTAGAAAAATTTTTGTTAGAAAAATATAAAAAATATAAGAAAACAACAATAACAATTGAATGCGATATTTACATGGAAAACCTGTTGTATGCAGGTAAAACCACAAGGAAATGACGCTTCAATCTTGTATTATTACTCGACAAAAATCTCACAATGATTTCTTCTATTTTACTTGTATTAGAATGTCAGGGGGTAACTCCCTTTTTATACATTACATGTGAGGGTTTTATAAGGAGCCAAAATACACTAGAAGGGTCTAGAAATTTCTTGCTCCCCCTCTAACCCCCCAAGGCACACAGTGCATACGAATTGTGTGTGAGACTAGTCAAGAACTCTACAACAAGAACATTGGAGATTTGGACATTGGCTTCATCTTCTAGAAATTTTCATACCACATTCTTGGTGATTGTTTTAATCCATATGTTATCATCAGATCTGCTCCAACAAAATTTTAGTTTCTGGCAGCATCCAACTGTCAAAGTGACCACTCAAGTTTCAATTTGAATACTGAGATCAGATAGAAAAGCAATCATGATGGCACTCATGTGGAAGAAAAGTTTACAATTTGTATGTTTTGATAAATTTGTAGAAAAGGCAAAAGCACAGTGCCTTAGTCGTGTGGTTGGTGATCCCTTTAGAAAAGGTGTTGAGCAAGGTCCTCAGTGGATGATAGAGCAAGCTAGTTTTAGTTATTGGGGACTTCGACTGCAGTGGATTAAGTTTTTTGCTACTAAATTTGCACAATACTGCCCATTCTTCAAATCTTTTGTGATAATGGTGGATGATGCAAAGGACCATCCGGTCAGAAAATGCCTTGAATCTGTTTGGGAAGAGTTGAAGTCCATCTTTTCTGGAATGTTAAACCCCCAGTTGTTACCGTGCTTTTCTACCAAGTCAATAGATTTACTGCCCTTGAATGATTAAGTGAACCTTGTTGTAAAGCGGTTGAGACAATTAATCAAGAACTTTTCAATACTTAGATGTGCAATGTGGCAGTGGAAGACAGAGAATGAAACAAATGATGTGCCTCTTAAGTACTAGCATCTTAACAAGGGCCGTGGATCAGTGCCTGGGGAACTTTATGAGGAGTTACATTATGTCTTGAACTATCTAAGGTTGATAGAAAAAGAGTTTCTTATAATGTGTGCAAATGTAGTGTGTGATAAGAAAGCTGACGAACTCTTCACAAGGGTACATGAATGCCATGTGGCATTTTGGAAAGCAGTTAATAGGCCCATGTTTGATTCTGATATATTGTTAATATGTTGGAAGAGGCTGAAAAATTGACCAGGAGCAGTTTAACAAAATTCTGCATTATATTAAGGCTGGAAAAGAGAATGGTGCAAAACTTGTAACAAGGGGGGATACAATTGGTACCAAGGGCTTCTATATTATCCCTACAATTTTCTCAAAAGTTCAGGTATGGGAATAACATTTCAGGGGATAACATGGCCATAAATACTGATGAAATATTTGGCCCTGTACAATCAATTATGAAATTCAAATATTTAAACGAAGTGATAAAGCGGGCGAATGCTAGTCGTTATGGCTTGGCAGCAGGAGTGTTTACAAATAATATAGAAACCGCGAACACTCTTACTCGTGCCTTACGTGTAGGAACAATTTGGGTTAATTTCTTTGACATTTTTGAGGCTGGTATACCTTTTGGTGGCTATAAAATGAGTGGCATTGGAAGAGAGAAGGGTATATGATTAGCTTCTTTCGTTCCAGTGTCCATGGTTGGAAACTCTTCGACCGACAAAGGATATCGTTTTGCTGTGCAAGCTTACTCATCTGCATTCTAGACAAAGGAGCAGTGGTTATTGTAGGCCATAATGTTGATACCTAAAAAGAATCGTAATGAGGTTACAAGTACCTTTTAAAAGAGGGTGTGCTATATGCAAAGAACGATTATAATCTTCCCAAACACCCAAAAATTGATGTTCCAAATCTGCAAGTCATCAAGTTGATGCAGAGCTTCAAGTTCAAAGAGTATGTGAGGGAGTCCTTTGCTTCGATGCATTATTACTGGTATTTGACTAATGATGGAATTGAATATCTCTGAACATAATTAAATCTACCTTCAGAGATTGTTCCTGCAATTTTGAAAAATTCTGCAAAGCTTCTTGGCAGACCTATGGGTGGTCCACCTGGCGGTGATCGTCCTCCTAGAGGGCCTCGCTTTGAAGGAGGAGATAGACCATGTTTTGGATATTGGGAAGGATATCGTGGAGGCCCTACTCGAGGAGCTCTTGGAGAATTTGGTGACAAGGCTGGGGTACCTGCAGAATTTCAACCTTCATTTAGGGGCTCGAGTGGAAGACCAGGGTTTGGTCGTGGGGGTGGTAGCTATGGTGCTGGACCAGCTCATCCAGCCCTCGAGTTAAAGCCATTATCTCTCCTTTGAAGAATCCAACATGGTTGTAAGCTGTTGGTTCCTGCAATTAATTGACGTATGCGGGACGCAACCCGTGATGAGATGGATGGCATGAGTCATAGGATCCAGGATCCATGATCTTTTAAGTATTAAATCCTGAAACTGAGTTCAAGCATCAAAGAAACCCATGTGTCAACACAAATACCAAATGGCAGAGTATATTAATTCTAGATCCAATTATTCAGGTAGAAAATCAGAACGAGCTCCAGATAATGAAGGTAGACAGTTTTAGAAGATTGACTTTTCTATTTTTGAAGAAATTCGATCCATAGAAGTAGGATCTGAAAACTATCTTAGAAGCTCATATGTTTTGTATATAAGGATAGTAGCTAGATTGGGAATGGTGGCAATTGGAGTGATGGAAATCCAGTTTTGACGACATTCTGTATGACATGAAATACTTTACATCTTCAATACAGGTTCTGCTTTGATATGATTATGATTATGATTTGGATGTGTATTTTATGAATTTTATTTCTTGTGATTTATCCTGTATATGGTCAATTGAATCCCATTACATGATTCTTATGGTGAAATATAGTTATCTTTTAAACTTTTAAAAACAGAGTCAGTCTCATTTCATAAATTCATGATCGTAGTTCCTTTGATATTGGATTTTGTATTCTGTTTTATGTTATACAGTTCTTTAATGATTATGTGATTTTCCTATAGGTTTGATTACATACCAGCCCAGTTTTTATCTTGAATTCATTGAAATATATTTTTGAAAAAGATTTCTTTAAGCTTGAACCCCTGTAGTCTAGGTTCAACTTTAGGGATAACACCATACATGGAATTCTTCATCTTGCAAGCCAAGTCCTTTCTCTTGGCTCCAAAATCTTGTAGTTGTTTCATGTATATTTCTTTTTCCAAATGACCATGGATAAATTTTGTTTTCACATACATATACTCAACTTTAATATCAAAAGTAATAACAATAGAAAAAAGTAATCTAATAGAAGTTAAGTAGCAACAAGAGAAAAAATCTCTTTAAAATCAATTCCTTCTACCTGAGAATATCCCTTATCTACTGGGCGAGCTTTCTTCTTCTCCATATTACCTTTTGCATTCAACTTCTTCTTAACACCCATTTTCTACCAATAATTTTTCTTTCAGTTGAAAACCAAACTAGATATGAAGTCTTAGTTTTTATCTACGGCATACATTTCTTCAACCATTACCTTATTTCAATGTTTATTATCCCTTGAATACACTACATTTCTAATGGATCTAGGATCATCATTAGTAATAGGTTGATAAACATTACAATGTAAATAAGGTGGGATATCCCTTTTTGATTGCATTGTTTCACAAATATATCTCCTCAAGATTGGAACTTGAGGTTCTTCCTCTTCTTGTTCATCTTCTTTGGTTGAGTCAAATTCTTCACCCTCCAACTCAAACTCTATTATCTTTGATTCTATATCATTTTGTTGGACATCTTATTTTGGAGGAACACTAACCTCTCTAAATACAACAAGTCGATTGTAAACAATATTCTTAGTTACCAGATTCAAAATTTTATAACTTTTATACCATCTTTATAACCAACAAAGATTTATGTTTCTACTCTATTTTCCATATTACTCCTATTTTCCTTTGGAAAATGCACATAAGCATTACAACCAAAAACTATGAGATGTATAAGATAGGATTTTTCACCACTTCATGCCTCTCATGGAGTTTTTTCGAACAATGATGATGTAGGAGATCAATTTACCGAGTAACATGCAATATTTGTTAGAATACCGAGAATATGGTAAAATCATATAACAATACCAAACATGCATAGCATGAACCGATCTAGCCTACTATCATAATAATCAACAAATACCATGAAAAAAATGGAAATAAAAGAAGAGACACGAGAACACCAGATATACGTGGTAAAACTGCAAATGGGGAAACATCCATGAGAAAGTTGAAATCTTCTTAATCATCAATAATATCCAATCTTACAATAGAGCTCCCACACATGCACATCACATCCCACTCCATAATCAAATTACATGACACGTCCTTGTTTTCATATGTGAATGCTTGATTATTTTACAATGACTCTTTCACCTCATTATATATCAAGAGGTAATAGAGGAATTACATCCCATGACACATGTGGGATAAATGTAATTTCACCTCTTTATATAATAAAATGTAATACGAGTAAATTATTACAAAATACGCATGGTATAACTCTTTTACATAAGAATGGACATGATTACCTTCCAAATACATTTAGTCATCATTACATATTCCAACACTCCCCCTTAATGATGACTGGGATATAGAATACAAAAAAGGAGGAAGATGGAATTACATGTCATCCCCCTTGATGACAACTTCCACAATGTCCAAAAGTTGTGAATAAAAACACACTTCGCCTCATGGAGTAGATGAAGATAACAACCGCTTCCCATTGAACCATGAAATTGCACCTAAACCAAGTTGTATGATGAACTCTACCATGACAGTGTATGGCCAATACAACAGAACATGTGGCGACAAACTCCAACTGCAAAATGCCTAGATATAAAGAGAAGCCATAATGACTACTAGATCCAACAACAAAATTCCTAGAACATGTGGCAAAAGATCCAATTGCAAATTGCCTAGATCTAAAATAGAAACCATATTGGCTACTAGATCCAACTGCAAAATTCCTAGAATACCACAATAGTCATCACAATTGGAAGTCAACTAATACTTGAAAGATGCAATAAAACTCCACAATAGAACTCATCGTGAATACAAGACCCAATGGTCTACCATTGAATATGATATCGTGTAGATAATCATCATGGCATTAACAGTAAAAGATGGTGCTTCATTACATTATATATGTAATATGATGATTGATATTACATTACCTTTCCCCTTGATGACAACTTCAAACATACAAAAAGAAGTAAATAGGATCACACTTTGTTGCCAAGGATAAGCTTGTCAACGAGGAACAATACCTAAAGAACACAGATAATATTTTTTTTTGCTTAAGATATGAAGGGATGCCAGAACCAAGTTGCCCCATAACTCTTCACAAATACACAGGAATTGAAGTAAACGAATATCTAATCTGCACAAAGAACTTCCAAGAGTAAAGCATAAACATGATAAGCCTAAGACATGATATATGAAATAATAATATGAGATTACTCAAGACCATATCGATGTTGAGTAAAAGGTGATCAAAATAAACATGACCTGATATATAAAAATAAATCAAAATGTTTAACATGATCAACATAACAAATTATGATCAAATCATGATATCACTTATAAAATATGAAATGACCAATCATTAAGCATGGGTCGTTAACATGGGTTAATTTCATGTTGTCACCATGTTAACATGCAAGAGATGAATGCTCTGAAAAATCCAATGCTTCCATATAGAAATGTTAGAGACAAGTAATATAGAACCAGATACAATCTTTGCAACACACGATAAAGCAACTAAGCCTTAATAAAAATACAAGAATCTGGTGACATACAAACCATTATAATATAAACAATATATCACATAGATTCAAAGATTGATTTTGCTCAAGAAATTAATAAGAGGAAATATGGTCACATAATATAAAATATCACATAGATGGAAACAATTTAGTCATTAAGCACTTGTTAAATTAATGAACATTAAATGGTTTCTTTCTTTCATCATGAGAAATCCCAGAGATACATGCACATAAAATGTCAAAAAAGACATCTATCACAAAGATAGGATAATGGCAACTAAATAGGAATAAATGAAACCTCTAGAATAAACATGAAATAGACTAAGAAACTAATCTCTAATGCAACGAAAAAAGGCTATTTACCAAAAGCATATACAAGTGGTCCAAACACTAAATATTTATTATTTATGCAAATTTTGAATTTAAAAAAGGATATCTAAATATGTAAGAGCATAGTGAGCAAAATATGATACCATATTAGAAGCATCATCATCATTATAAGAGTGATAACATGTTAGAATATTGAGCAAAAAAATTGATCAAACAAAATAATGATATCACTTATAGATATGAAAATATATCCCTCAAACAACTGTCCTAAACATATGTTCTTTCTTGATGTAGCCATTACCATATTAGATATCTGTGTCCTTGAAAATGTCAAAACATCTTCCACAAAAGAAGGTTAGAAACAAGTAAAGTAGGAACAAGGAAACCTTTGTAAACATGATGAATAAGAATAAAAACCCTAATTCAAAGAGATCAAGAATCCCATGACAAGAATTTCAAGATAAGAAATGAAAAAAAAAATTATTTTTTATCACCAAAACCGAAGCCCAACATCGTCTAAAAGGTGGATCTGTAAATTGGCAGCAGAAAACCGAAAGAAAAATAACGAAAAATTTAAAATTCCCATAACTTGGTCAATATTTCCAAGAATATTTATTATAGCTATTTTTTAGAACTGGAGAAGTCGTTCTACATCTACTCTTAAAGACAAACAAAAATCTTGGCACTCTGTCAAAATTATTCGCTCTGCAGTCTGTGTTGTCGTCATAAAAAATAGGAAAATAACATATTTTAAAATAGCGACATCTCCACCATCTGGATTCCAAAGGTAATGAGCCTTGATAATATTTTATGCTCACTAACTCTCTTACACAAATTTTCAAAACAACTAGTTGACAGGTGGGCAATTTGTAATCTAAGTGAGGGAATAAATTAGGGTTTAGGTAAGATCAGTAAGGAAAGAAAGGATATAATTTTTAGGTTCCTAAGAACATGGATATTGGGCCCTTTTAGGTTTCTAACATTAGCACGACTGTAGTCTACTACCAGGCTTTTGGGAGTCCCAGCCTATGCCAACTAAAACCTTTACAAAACAGTCTCTGAGAAACCAGTGGCTATGAGAGGGATTAAGGAGACTTCTGTAACTATTTTATGGGTGTATACATAATTAATTTCAGGTTTTTAGAAAACAAAAATAGTTTAGAAATATTCTAAAGGTCGCACGAGCAAAACTAGCTCTTAGGACAACTCACTAGTTTCAACTTCTAGCTTTTCCAAAGAGGTGAAGGAGGCTACGGATTCTCTGTATTTGGCATTGGATACTTAGATAAAATTTTTAATAACATATCAGGACAATAATTATTGAATTTAGAGACACAGAGGTCGAATTATGCATCATACAGTAAAACAAATCAATTCTAGGTACAAATCTAGATAAGGTTGAGTAAAACCATGTAAAACTGAATCATAAAGATTCAGATTGCTATGAAAATTATGGAGAATGTTTATAAAAACAAATAAAATTCATGTAAGTTGAATTCACTCTCAAGAATAGCTTATAGATCATTCTTTTAACAAGATACATTAATACAAGCATTGTGGAGCTACAATCAATGAAGGTCTTGGAGATTTGAACTCTCAGATCATGTCTTCAAGAAATGGAAAATTAAGGATCTGATAGATACAACTGAAATACTATCATTAATGGCTAAAATCCAATGATTCCCACTCATAACTCCAACTCCATTTCTCATACGAGAAAAATAGCTCAACTAGTCTTCAAGATTCAAATGGGAGGCTCTCCAAATCTGCAAGGGAATTCAAATAGAATTGAGAATGAGTTCTGGACCAGCAAAGAAACTCCATTAATGGATGCACCAGATTCATGAACAAATATAGAACCAACATTCTAAGGGGCACATCTCCCAAATCTCAGTTGAGGCACATCACTCAACCATTGAATAGCAGAGCTCTCATGACAAAATTCAAATGACTAAAAGTTGTGATAGTGATGTGCTATCATTGTTATATAGCATAATTAGGATTCAAGGTTGAATTGGCTCAATAGGTGTCCCAATTACCTTTCTTAATCCGCCCTCATGAATAAATTAGGAACTTCCTTGCTTTGTCTCCCTAGCTTTCTTGACTTTCTATAAGTCTCGCTTTTCCTCTATTGGAAACTATGCCCTCTTGTACCTTCTTTTCTGACTGACATGGCTTAGTACTTTTGGAAACTGTGCCCTCTTGATTTCTAAAAATTTCCTTCTTTTTCTGCTGACATGCTTTTCCTGCAATTTCCCTTCTTGTGCATGCTTTTTTTGGCTGACTGCTTTTGTGCATGTTTTTGTGAGTTTCCTTATTTTGTTGCCACCTTGATTTATGTTGATTTCCTCCAGTTTCCTCTTTTGAGTGACAACTCATAGGGATATCCCTCTTTCCTTATGCGCCCTCATGGCCTCTTTTAGCATGTCCAAATCATATTTAATTTAATACAAATTAAATATTACAAAATATTAATTAGCCTCTTTAATTTAATTTAACTAAAAACAACTATAGCCCACATTAGTTACTTAATTTAATTTCCTAGAGTACTTGGCCAATGTTACCCACCCCCCTTATTAATTAATTAACTTATTTCCACTAGGATACATGGGGTTCTATGGGTCATTGGTTGCTCCTTAGTGTTGACAAAATGGGGACATTATTCTCCCCCCCTCCCAAAATTGTTTGTCCTCAAGCAAGAAACCAAATCCAACCATCTATGAATCCAACCAATGACTTCAATTCTTAAAATAGGTTGTTGGTTGTCTAGAATTGGAATCTCTAATTACAAGCTAAATACCAAAGTCCAACATGTTTTTGCTGCACCACTATGATTATAGTCATACCCCAATTACTAACCATTTTTCAACAAAATTTTCAACCTAGTTAAGATAACTGAGTAGAATTCCTAGATCCCACTAACTTCTATGCAAGCATCCAAATATTGCTGCCCCTTTTGGAAAGCTGTCATACCAAATAATGCCAACGTCCCATGGTATTATAAGCACCATTCCAAACATCAGTAAAAACAACAAAATTTCATCATCATAGAAAATGAAAATGAGGATGTGAAAATCATACCACCACACTGAAATTTGGAAACTCAATGAAAAACTGAATATTCGTGAGACTTCCCCACCTAGCATGGAACTCCTCAATATGGGGCCAAATTATATCAATACTTTCCAGAATATGTGACTCCATGTGCAATATAGCATCGAAACAAACATCATTTATGTTCTAAAGGAACAGGTGGTAACCCCATGTCCATCCATATATATTGGGAGCATCATATAACAACCACAAATTCTCATGCCATTGCTCATGTGAAATATGGGTTGTACATGATGAAACTTCATTGATGCAAGAAATAAATTTACCTTTGGGGTTGTTCAACTCCAACATGTATACACTCACTTATTTAGTAGAGGAATCCAAACTCCAACTTAAATATCCCAATTGAGAAGATGTAACTTCCCTAGGTGCAAGGTTTGCTCTAATCAAAGTTCTAAAATTTTTATTTATTCTTCCACTTAAATGAATAAAGTGGACATCCCATGCATCGCTGTGCATAATGGAGACATCAGATAGATGCCTCTGCTGCTGCTCAACAATTTTGTAAGGGAATGGTGCACTTTTCAAACCCCAAGGGTTTTTCATCAAGTCATTAGAAGAAGGGGGTGCCTCCTGCTCCTCATGTGGCACCAATAAGAAAAATACCTTCACCTAATTTTTATCCCCCCATGATATGGTTGAATTAAAATTGTGGGGTGAATAATATTAAACCAACATCCTGATAAACTCATCCATCAAGCTAATGGATGTACAATTGTCTCCATTGGTTGGTTTAATGAAAGTGAGATCATGTGCCTCCTCCAAGATTGTACAATAATTTCCTAAAGACAACTCATAATCTCATTGGGACCATGCAAGTGCTTGGTCTTCATCTTGCTTGACCTCAAACTCTGCAAGCACATGTAAATCGGAATGCACCTCATGTGCATGTGTATAGGAGGTATCTAATGGTTGAAAAATAAATATTTGTTTATGTTCACATGCCAGGACAATATCAGTTATAACAAAAAATTTATTGCAGAAATAAAAGAACCCTTTACCTCCCAAAGTATTCATTTCATTGATGCATATACCAACCCCATCAATGGATGAATAATAAATTTTATTTTCTAATCCATATGGAATGCGATCACCCACCTCCTTTAGAGAAGAATCTACCACCCCTAAGGGTATATCATAAGGTGTATCCTTCAAAGCATGCATGTCAAACAACCCTCTCTAGTTATGATCCATTGAGCAAGTGGATGCATTTATTCCTCCTCCATGATGATGTGCTTCTCTTCCTCCTCCATGAATGTGTGAGTCTCTCCAAGAGGGAACTCAAACGATTGATCCTCCTCAAGCATATGCAAATCATAACTTTCCTCATGTGCCAAAATCACATGAGCTTCCTCCTTTGGTCCATAAATGCAATAAGCCATATGAGAATGACTGTCAAAATTGTAGGAGGGAGAATGTGACCTTGTCAACTTCTCATGAAGATCCTCATTCCAGATCTTAGATTCTTGAAGTGCTTCTTGAGCATATTTCAAAAAATATTTGGTGGAATTCAATTCATGTTCGAGCTTGCAAATTTCTTCATTATCTCTTATGGAAGCTTCATGTAAAATATCAACAAGCCCAATCAAATAACTTCTATCAGAAAGCAAGCCCGAACGTGTGTGGCTCATTGGCGTCGCTTTATATGAAGTCAATTGTAGTAAAGGAGGTCACGAGATCAAATCCCACTTGGGTTTACCTGTGTCCCATGTCTTGCGGGAGGGTGTGGGGCACCTAGGGGTATAGTGGTAGCAGGAATGGATCCCTAGACCTCATGTCACATGAGTACTAGCCCAACCCTAGTTGTCGTTTCCCCTAGTTAACAAAAAAAAACTTCTACTAGAAAGCAAATTCAAAATGTTACATTTAGTGTTGGATATTGCTTTCTGTATTTTCTCCATATCCTCCATGCTCCAACAGATTCTTGAAACTAAAGCATGTGTTCCATGGAGAATATTCAGGGCCTCTTGAATGACCCTGCAATAAAATGGGGTTCTTGATGAACCTCCTCTTCATCTTTCATCATAATATCAACTTCATGAGGAAGATTAGGTGGTGATTGAGGGGCTGATCCTTGTTCTTCTTTCATTGTTCCAACATATTTCTCTTTATGCTCATGGGAAACTTCTCCTTCATGGATCTTAATTTATGTTTTCCCACCTGCAAGACTAGGTGGCTCTCCTTAGTGATGATAGTGGGATGTGGCTTCTCACTCATGCCAAGCCTCTCCTTTGATGTGGCGGCAACTTCATTATGATACAAGGGAATACAAAAATCTGAATTGTGTTCATCCCTTTGCATCAGATTTTTCTCTTCATGTGGCGGAGCTATGGTAGCTTGATCTTCCACCAAATATTCTGGTTTGCATCTAATTGATGTATGCTTGTCTTCTGCTTCATTTTGAATCCTAAATGATGATTTCAGATCTGATTTATGTCCTTTTGGATATGATCCAGAAGATGTATTACCACCATTTACAACACCATCCTCCTTGTTTTCTTCTAACACACACTCCTCTTCATGGAATTTTCTTCTCCACTGCAGTCACTTTGTAGTGACTTCCTCTCCCCATAGTTGTCCTTCATTTTGCAGCCCTCATATGCAAGTGAAATATTTTCATCCTCTAATGGATCATGTGGCTCCAAGTAGACATAGATGCTTCAAATACCAGAACTCTAATCATACTTGTGCTTGATATTTTCCTCTTCCTTGCTTGGAGAGATGGAGTAGCTCGGTTCCTCCTTGCACTAGCTAGTACAATAGAGATCCACTTGTGCATCTAATTTGGTTTCCTTTTGTGCTACTAACCCCACTTTTTTGCACACACTATAAATCATATGTGCAATCCTTACTTTATTTGCTTGGCAGTAGGGGTCCTTGAACAACTTCTTCATCTGAAGGTAGTAGTAATATTGGAAAGAAAAGACCTCCCTTATCTCTTCTTTTAAAGCATAGTATTCCATGAAGTACTAGAAGTATAACTTATAGTTATTTCCACTGAGAATTTGAACAAAAACACTAGTATATTTCTGCCATATGAATTCATCATAATCTAGAAGACATAATTCATCAACATCATCCCTAATAAATCTACTTAAGGAATTGCATGAGGGCTCTTCATAGCGTTCTTCTTCGATCACAAAAGGTACCAACCTCATGATGGAAATTTTATTCAACTAAGATTTATTTCCACAGGGGCGGAGGAAAGAGATTTGATACCACTGCAATGAACTTAAATCATATTTTAGGCTCACTAACTCTCTTACACAAATTTTCAAAACAACTAGCTGACAGGTGGGAAATTTGTAAGCTGAGTGAGGGAATAAATTGGTCTTGAGGTAAGACCAGTAAGGAAATAAAATATACTGAATGCTCAATTTCCTAAGAACATGGATGTTGGGCCCTTTTATGTTTCAAAAGTCATCCCAAATGAAGTTTACTACTAGGCTTCTGGGAGTCCCAACATGTGCAAACTAAAACAATTACAAAATAGTCTCTGAGCAACCAATGGATATGAGAGGTATTAAGGAGAATTATGTAACACTTTTATGGGTGTATATATCATTAATTTCATGTTTTTTATAGAACATAAACCATTTAGAAGGATTCTAAAGGTTGCAGGAACAAAACTAGCTCTTAGGACAGTTCACTAGTTTCAACTTCTGGCTTTTCCAAAGAAATGAAGGAGGCTATGAATTCTATATTTCAGACATTGGATACTTATATAAAATTTTTAATAAAATATGAGAACCATAATTATTAAATTTAGAGATACATAGGTCAAATTATGCATCATACAATAAAAATAGTCAATTCTAGGTGCAAATCTAGACAAGGTTGAGTAAAACCATGTAAAACTCAATCATAAAGATTTAGATTGCTATGAAAATTATGGAAAATGTTTATAACATCAAATAACATCCATGGAATTTGAATTCACTCTCAATAATGGTTTATAGAGAATTCTTTTAACAAGATACATTAATACAAGCATTGAGGATCTACAATCAATGAAGGACTTGGAGAATCGAATCCTCAGATGTATTCAACAACTGGAAACTTTAGAATATGATAGATACACCTGAAATAATTTCATTAATGGCTCAAAGCCACTAATTCCCACTCATAATTCCAACTCCATTGCTTATACAATAAAAGTAGCTCAACTAGTCTTCAATATTCGAATGGGAGACTCCCTAGATCTGCAAGGGAATTTGAATAGAATTGGGGATGAATTTAGGACCTGAAAAGAAAATCCATTAATGGTTGCACTAACTTCATGAACAAATATAGAACTAGAATGCTAAGGGGCACATCTCCCAAAGCTTAGTTGAGGCACACCACTCAACCATTGAGTAACAGAGCTCTCAAGACAAAATTCAAATGACCAAAAGTTGTGATAGTGATGTGCTATCATTTTTGTATAGCATAATTAGGCTTCAAGGTCGAATTGGCTCAATAGGTGTACCACTTCCATTTCCCAATGCACCCTCATGAAGAAATTAGGAACTTCCTTGCTTTGTCTCCCTAGCTTTCATGACTTTCCAATTGTCTCGCTTTTCCTCTATTGGAAACTGCGCCCTCTTGTGCCTACTTTTCTGACTGGAATGCCTTAGTAATTTTAGCAATTGCACCCTATTTCTTTCTAAACTTTCCTTCTTTTTATGCTAACATGATTTTCCTGTAGTTTCCTTTCTTGTGCATGCTTTTTCTGGTTGATTGCTTTTGCCAGTTTCCTTATTTTTGTTGCCACCTTGTTTTATGCTGCTTTCCTCGAGTTTCCTCTTTTGAGTGACAACTCATAGGGATATCCCTCTTTCCTTATGTGCGATCATGGCCTATTTTAGCATGCCCAAATCATATTTAATTTAATACAAATTAAATATTACAAAATATTAATTAGCCTCTTTAATTTAATGACTAAAAACAACTATAGCCCACATTAGTTACTTAATTTAACTGCCTAGAGTACTTGTCCAATGTTATCCGCCCCCCTTATTAATTAATTAATTAATTTACACTGGGATCCATGGGGTTTGATGGGTCATTAGTTGCTCCTTGGTGCTGACAAAATGGGGACATTACACCAAATGAGATTTTTTTTTTTTAAATTGAGTTTTTTTGAGAGAGGAAATTAGATCTACAAATTGTTTCTTCAAAATACGCACATAAAGTGTCAAAAAAAAGATTTGAAATTTGTCGCCCAATTTTACCTTAAACACTTCTCCACAAAGGGTTAGGGTTTGAAAGAAAAATTTCAAATATGTAGTAAAAATCCGAGATCTAAAAAACCACCACTTGGGTATTTTAGTTCAGGTCCCAAAACTATAACATATGAGGAGGCCAAGTGAAATCATGAGAAAATGTTGCTTAAAAACAAAATCTAATATTTTTTCTAACATGGTGTTGAGGGAAGCATAAAAAGGATTTTTAAAGTATTGTTGATTGGCCCAGTATGCATTCTATGATCGAGTCAATTTTGGGGTCATGCTTGTTGGCCTAGCTTGCCAAGGTTTATTTTGGGTAATAAACCAGAGTTGCTCTATTTAATCACTTGTCCCTTGGTAAACTGCCTTAATTTCCGGTAATGAAGGGAAACTATTGGTGGTAAGCTTCTGCTCACATATATCGCATGTTTCTATAGTTGTAAGAAGCAACCTTTGCAAAGTGGAATTCAACAACCTGCTCTAATACCATGTTAGAATATTGAGAATATGATAAAATCATACAACAATACAAAACATGCATAACATGCAATGATCTAGCCTTCTCTCATAGTAAGGAACAAATAACATGAAATAAAATGGAGATAAAAGAAGAGACAAAAGAACAAACAAAAGAACACCATATATACATATACATGGTAAAACCCCAAATGGAGAAACATCCATGAGAAGGTTGAAATATTCTTAATCATCAATATTATCCAATCTTATAATAGAGATCCCACACATGAGCATCACATCCCACTCCATAATCACATTACATGACACATCCTTATGTTCATATGTGAATGCTTGATGATTTTACAATGACCCCCTCATCTCATTATATACCAAGAGGTAATAGAGGTATTACATCCCATAACACATGTGGGATAAATGTAATTTCACTTCTTTATACAATAAAAGGTAACACGAGTAAAATATTACAAAGTACACATGGAATAAATCTTTTACATAAGAATGGCCATTATTACCTTCTAAATACAACCAATCATTATTAGATATTCCAACATCATCCAGTGCCTTTATCCATATACTATGATGACCCTACACAAATGAGCATACTCATTTACTTCTCCATAAATGTCATATTCATCCTTTCTACCAATCCATTATGTTGAGATGTGTAAGGATTAATATTTTTCCTTACTATTCCTCTCCTCTTTCATAATTCCTCAAACTCATTTATGTAGAACTCTCCACCATTATCTATCCTCAACACCTTCATTTGCTTCATTTCTTGGTTTTGTACAAGAGCTTTAGCCTCTTTCAATTTACCAAAAACCTTATATTTATTATGGAGGAAATATACCCATGCGTTCCTCAAGAAATCACCAATGAATGAAATATAATACACATATTTACCTAGTGATGGAACATGAATAAGTCCAAACACATCATCATGTATTAACTCCAAGATTTCTTTTGCTCTTGTAGAACCATATGGGAATCTTACCCGATTCTATTTACCATATATGTAATGTTCACATAAATCAAAATTTGATGAAAAATCATGTAGATATTCTACCATCCCTTTACCATGTAATGCTCGAAGATCCTTCTCTCCAATATGTCCCAGCCTTTGATGCCATAGCATTGTCTTGTCTACAGGGACAATAGGGGTCTCGTCTTCTTCATGGTTATCCCCGGGAACAACAAAATTGTTACACCCATTATTAAAAGTGATTCCAAATAGCTTGTACATTGTTACAATCCAAACTCCTCGCATCAACACCATTTCTCCTTGAACCATCTTGCACGTGTCCTATTCAAATACAATATGCACATCTACATTACCCATCTTACTCATAAATATCAATTTTTAGTCCAAATATAGAATGTGAAAAAACCCAAGAAGAGTTTTAATCCTTCCATCTTTGAGCAACAACTTGAACCTTCCACGTCCTATATTTTGGTTATTAAGTCATCTCGTAGGGAAAAATCACCTACATTGACTTTTCATATTCACAAAACTACTCCCTGTGAGGGTCTTATGAAATGAAGTGTATGAGTCAATAAACCTTACATTATGATTTGAAAGTCTACCTTAGATGTTGTTGTAATTAATCAAATTACAAGGTTACCAATGATACACATATAGATTCGCATAACAATAACATAACAAGAGACAAGAATGGTATGCAAAATAGCAACTTATATTACTCAAGAACACATGTGGGTTCATACAATAAACCAAACCAAGTATTTATCCGACTCTACATCCTATATATATGATTTACAAAATAGTTACAACAACTACCTATCGGTTCAACCAACCAACATGACCTATGAGGTTGACATAATCTAAAATTAGTCGACTGGAGAATCTAGTCGGTTTGGCTGACTAGCTCCTCCAACATCTCCCCTAGCACAAAATATTTATTCGTCCTGAAAAAATGAGGAGATGGAAATCTTCTATCTTGAGTATCCATGCTGCTGTATTGTTCTTTATGAACTATGATGTCTGGTAGATGGTTGCTGTTGAATGTATACTTCCACAATAACTTCCGTAGTGATTGATAACTGGTGTTGAAATTCCTCCCAAGTACGAAGTTCTTTCTGTATATATATGGTCAAGGTGGCAAGGATCGACAAGTTCTCTATCTTTTCATGCATATCTATGTTGAGCATGTTAATCATGTCGGTCCCCAAAATTTGTGTCTTTTCTTCAACAATAGCAAGTAGTGGTTGCATTTGTAGTCTGATTTTGTTGAGACTGATGAGACTAGGTCTAGGTGGGCTGATCCATTGATGGTCTTATTTTTCTAGATTTTCTAATTTATTCATTTCCAACACGAGATGATAATGAATTGTTTGTGATATTGATTTAGTACTTGATCAACAGTTTTGAAGTGAATTGATGAGTTAATGAGTCTTCTTCATTTGTTCAAACACTTGGCCATAATGAGTGTACCAGTTTCGTAATACCTCCGTCGTTATAGTGGCTTATGTAATGTATTGGTCCAACAATTTGTAAGTTGTTGAGAACGCTGTAAACTGATTTCTTAGAAGAACAGTAGTCTCTTTTGCATGCTCCTGTCATCTTTCCTGCAATTTTTGTTGAAGATCCGACATGACACTTTCAAAAATACGGTATTCTTTGTCAAGGGGTTTGTCAATGTCGGCCCCTTCTAGGATTGTAATAAATTGTTTTGCTAAATTTTCACACTTGGTCAGAAATTCTGTCTGCTCTTCATTTATTTTCTTCAATTGCTCTTTAGTTTTTTCTCTTCTGATTCTAGAATCTTTATTGATAGCATCTGCCAATAGGTCAAGTTCTTCTTCTTTGGCTTTCTTTGGATTGATTTCCATTGTAGAACCTAGTTGAACTAGATGAACCATTGAAGGTATATGCAGTTGGGACTATTGTAGTTGATGTTGTTGCTCTTTTTATTGTTTATTTTTCTCTTTTCTTTCTTTTATTCTCCTTCTCCCCTGCTCTCTGTCTTGTTTGTCGGCTTCTTGGGTCGATAGACTATCTATTAGTGCATTATGTGTTTGTTCGGGGGGTGCACTAGTAAGAACAGGACTTGGTTGACGGAGTAGTGCTAGGTGATGATTGTATTGGGGGTGGTGTGGGTGAAGGAAGCGGTGGTGGTTTCTCAAAGGTTGATGGTACTGTAATTGGGATGGGACTTGTCAGTAATGGATTATCAACGGCTTCATATGTTTCGACAATATCTCTAGGCTCAACAAATTCAATATTTTCAACAAGTTCTTCGTTGAGTTTTGCAATCTCACCAGGGTTGATATTTTCAACAATTTCTCTGGATTCGACAGGTTCGGATATTTCTTTAGCGGGGTTATTGAAGACAGGTTCAAGGAGTAGAGGGTGTTCGACAAGGTGGGGTTTAAATGAGGAAATTTGTTTTGTGACAATGTTGTTTGTTACATCAGGGTTTCTTTGCAGAATGGTATTGGTATACCCAACAACTTGTGCTTATGGTATGGAAGGTTACTGTTGGTCAGGATTTTGGAATACAACTAAAGTAAGTTGCGGAACAGTTGTGGCTAGAAATGGTTTTGTTATTGCCATTTTCTGCAAGCCAGGGAGGATGGATGGTAGTTGGTTTATAAATTCTTGAAGTTCGTTGTATTTTTGGATTCGTGCATAGAGTGGTGTGGGTAATGACTGTAAATATTGATGTGTGGTGGTGAGTGGTGTGGTGGAAGTTGAAGTTGGTATGGATTCTTCGATAATTTGGGTCGAGGATTGAGGTGGTGGAGTGTGAGTGAGGTCAACATGATTGACATAAGGTGGAGTAACAAATTTTTATTTGTTTTGACTTGTTTGTGTTCATCGCTCCTCTTTTGTGATGAACTTGCGGAGCTGTTCATCGAATGGTATATTGTTCTTGGTGGCATCCTCCAAGATTTGAGTTGCGTTATCATACAACTCTAAATTATGATCTTGTGTTAGTTCTTGGAGTATGAGTTTACACTTCCCCTTCCCTTTCACCGTACTCTTCCTTTTTTGTCGAGATTTGAATATCTCGCCATCTATCCGATGGATATTCTCTTTTGTTAGTGCATACTTAGGAAGAGGGGTATCGGATTGGGTACTTTCATTTTTCGGTTCTAATTCCTCCTCAGGAAGTTGTATATTTGTTATGGTGACCCCCAATGGGTTGATGTCACCGGTGTTATTGTGGTCAAGGGTAAAAGTGCTTATATGTATTCACACTTCATAGTCCTCTTCTTTCTTTGGACAAGATAGAGGCTCGACTATTGGTTGGTAGAATTTCTTTGCTATCGATGGTGTATCTAACTTGGTGTTAGATTGTCGACTGTCTTCTGCGAATATTTCCTCAACTAAAGGGTAGAAGTTGAGTGCTTTTGCATTGCCTCCAACTCCTTGTAGATACCAGACCGATGTATGGTCCAATTCAATATGAATGTGTTAAGTTGGTGGTAGACATATTTGGATTCTTTGTGGTACCCTCCATTGAGTAGATTTAATTTTTAGTGCCTGGAACCAAGTGTCCAACCAAATTTTGGTTGTGGTTTATCCCAGTTGACAACTAGACGGTGCAAAAGATTTAAAGTTCCACATTGTGATTTGACTTGGTTCATTGAATTCCTTATCCCTGACTGGTCGAAGATGGTACATGGCAATCCATATTATCAGTGAAGGGTACCAGATATGGGTGCCTTCCTCTTGGCACTTTATGCATGTGTGCTTGATTAATTGAGCCAAATGTTTAGCACATCGGTAGAGTTTCCCTTTTGTCGACATGTTCTGAAATGCTTCTAACATGTCGAGCTTCAAGTCGTAGCCCCTTCTAGTGCTTGTTAAAGCCACAAAATAATTTTTGCAGTTATCTTGGGCGTGCTATAGAGGATTTGACTAACTATATTCCCTCTTGAGTTTTTTCCTGATGTTGTTCATGTTGATTCTTCCACGATGCCCGAATTTAGTTGAATAGGTACCGGTTCTCCCTTGTTTGATAATCCGGTGATCCTATAGATGAGGTCATCGATGATTCTTTAGATGCGTTGAAATAAAATTTTCCATTGTGGTTTATGCAAACAATGAATTGTGCAATTATCTCTTTTGTATAGGTGAAGCTATCCATAAGTGGAGCATTCACATAACTGAGGATTGTGCTAGCACTTAATATTTGGTATTTATCTATCCATTTACCATCATTGTCGCATCCTCATTCCTTAATTTCTTTCCCGATCCTTCTACACGATGTCTCAACTAATTTAGCATTTTGAATGTTATGCAGTCGGGTCTCCAATGTGTGCGAGATTTTTTAGCTATTTGAGTTTGTTTGATGCGGACCAAGTAGTTGTAGTCAGAGTTTTGGGGGCCATTGTGTCTATTAAATGCTCTAGTTCACAAAGGGATAAATTGGGCTCAGGAGTTTGGGTGCTTTGGTGTTCTAGTTCTTCATAGAATGATGTCCAAGTATTGTCTAGTGGGGTATTTATAGTGGGTTTATTTGGAGCAAACAGGGGCGTAGTGGATGGTAGTATTAATTGCTATAATAATGGTGGATTTGACTGTGAAGGATGAGATGTCGATGTTTCTTTTGATACATGACGACTTTTATGCTCCATATGTCGATGTTTATAGTGAATTGATTGGACCGGTGGCCCTTATTTATGTCAGTGGGTGCCAATATCGTGGTGGTGTTAGTGAAGTGGTCAGTATTCTTCATGTCTATTATATCGGTGGTTATATCTTTCAAATGGTAATATGCTGCTTCTTGCCTGAGAATTTGTCCAAGGTCCTGTCATACTGATTTTCTTTTCTGTAGTATTTTTCTTGTGTTTGTGTTAGGTTTTTATAGTATTTACCTTTATCAATTAGTTTTATAGTTATACAACCGTTTGTTTTTAGTTTTTTTAATGCTTTGAAAGTTTTAGTCGGGCACCATTAACTAACTTCTGAAATACACTTCCTTGTAGCGTTTTGAGTCAAATTGATCCATTAGCACTAATTTCTTAGACAATGTATGTGCCCATCCACTATGTATGTAATTTATTAGGTTTTCCCTTTACTCAACTATTGTATAGTAATGCAAGGTCTCCAACCGACAATTTTTTACTTTTGATATTTTGATCATGCCAAGATTTTTGCTGATGCTTTTGGATTTATTGGTGTTTTATTGCAATTAGTCAACATTCTTCTAGTTTATATAGTTGTGTTAATCGTTCTTTTCTAGCATTTTTTACATCAATGTGCAATATGTTGGTGATTATAGGAGTATGTTGTCTAAAGTGTAAATGAATGACTACTTACTGTCCATCTGGTCTGATCTGTTGACCATTTGTATGTAGTTCTGTATGCCCATAAGACGATGGAAATCTTGTTGTCCCAATCATCTTTGTCAGTGTTACATATTTTTGTTAGTCCTCTGGCTAGTGTTTTATTAAAAGCTTCAATTAGACCATTAGATTGGGGATGATATGTTGTTCTCTTCCGATGGCCTATCATAAGTAGTTTTGTTAAAGTCGTGATTGTTTTGTTGAAAAAATGTGACCCCTAATCAAGGTCAATAGACATCCAAATCTAGTGGCGATATTCTCATAGATAAATTTTGCGGCTATCTCACTTGAGCAGGTTTCGATAGGTTCTGTTTCTGCCCACTTAGTGACATATTCAACTGCTGTAATAATGTATTCTGCTCCTGTTCATTTAGCCGATATTGGAAATGGTCCTATAAATTCGGTCACCCAAATACACGTTAGGTTTGGGTTTACCGATATTAAAGGAATTTCAGAACTTGGTAGAGGTCGACCTAATCGTTGGCATCGGTCACATTTGCTTACAAATATTCGACAATCTCGGTATAATGTCAGCTACCATAATCCTGGTTGTTGGATTTTCTTAGCTGTCATGTCGACTTAAAAATGTCCTTCACTAGATCATATTATGGTTCATGCATTATATTTTATTTTTCATGATCGAGAACACATCGTCATAGTACATCATCTAGTCCTAGTTTGTAAAGGAATCCGTTTATTATAGTGTAGGGTGCAACTTTCATCACTAGGACCTTTTTCTTTTTATCACTCATCCATTCTGGTGCTCATCCTTCCTCTAAGAATTGAGAATTTTCTGCTAAGTCGAGAGGTACAACTTCAATTCGAAATAGACGCGCATATGGTAAATCGTCTTCGATTCTAGTTGGCTCTTCCCCTGTGTCCGACATTTGTTTTACGTGGGCAGACTACAACTTCAAACTCAAATTCCCAAAATAATAATAACCAATGACATATTCTTCCATGATGTAATGGTTTATTGACTAAATATTTTAATGCTTGATGGTTAGTATAAAAGAAAAATGGGTTAGAGAGCAAGTAATGTCGGTATTTCTGAAGTGAGAATACCATTCAGAGTGCTTCCCTTTTTGTTGTCGAATAATTATGTTCAGCTTTATTTAATTTTCTACTACTATACACATTTGGATGATCCATTCCATCATCACCTGGTTGTGTTAATATCGCTCCGATTTCTATGCCAAATGCATCGATATGTACATGGAACTTGATCGACCAATTTGGGAATCGTAGAATGGGTGCTTCGACTAGTTTTTTCATTAAAATATCGAATGATGTGGAACATTCGTTGGCCAATTCATATTATTTATTTTCTTTTAATAATTATTCTAACGGATATGTCATATCAGAATAATGTCGGATGAATTTTCTGTAATACCCTATATGTCCAAGTAAGACTCTTACTTGCTTAGGATTTACTGGGGGTTTAAGGTCGAGAATGATTTTAATTTTTGTGAAGTCGACTTTAATACCTTCCTTACATACTACATGTCCTAGAAGGATTCCTATTGGAGTTACAATGATACACTTTTTGATATTGAGGTATAACTGTATCTGTCGGCATATTTCGAGCATCAGTCTTAGCCATTTACAATGATTTTTCAACAGAATAAATCGTCCAATCATTGAAATATACAACCATTTTTTTATAGATATACTCCTGAAATGATTTAACGACTATTTTGGAAAATACAACTGGTGTATTCTTAAGTCCGAATGGCATGACTTTATACGCGAATGATCCAAATTCACATACAATTCTAGTTTTCTTTTGGTCTTCTTTAGCGATAAGTACTTGATTATAGCTTGAAAATCCACTCGTGAATGAATAACACTCATGCCCTGCAACTTGTTTAAGAATTTAGTTTGCAAAGGGAGTCGAAAATGGGTCTGTAAGGGTTAATTTGTTCAGTTCTTGAAAGTATACATAAATTTTCAGTCGTGTTGGGTCGTGTTTCTTTGGTTGAACGACCATTGGGATTTCCCATTTCGATTGATCGATAGGATAGATGATTTCTCCTGCTAGCATACTGTTTATTTCCTTCTATACTATTTCCTTATATTTATGTGCCAGTTTATATGGTTTTATTTACAGGATTTGCCACAGGTTTTATGTCGATCTTCATTTCACTCATCTCTTGTACTAGTCCTTTGAGATCCTGATAGTCTCAAGCAAAAAAATCCTAAAATTATTTTATTAAGTTGACGATTTCTATTGTTTTCTCTTCGTTCCAATAGTCACCAATCTTTGCAATTTTAGGTCTATCATCATTAGATATGTTGACTTATTTTTTCTTTATTTTTGCATCCATCCATTTAGGTGCTTTACTTTCATTAATTTGTCGACTGCCTTCTTTAAACTGTGAAAATGCTGGTGGGAAATCTTCCGTTGTCATTCATTCGGGATCTTCTTTTTATATTGTTTTGATTTTGAATACTGTTTTGACTGGTTTTGAAGTTTCGAGTGATCAGATTTCCATTGAAAGATTTTCCCAATTGTGGTTTATGTTTCTACTCGAAGTCTTGTCGAATGTTTTATTTTGGTCGACCGAATATTATGACATAAGGCATTCTGTCGGTTACGTCGAGTTTCTGTCGATGTATTGTTATCGGTCAACTGTAAGAATATTTTTGTTTGTTTCGATGCTTTGACAAGTAGGTCATTGTCAGGTATGAATTTGAAGTCCTTAAGGAAATTTTATTTTAATTCATTCCATGTGAATGTTTCGCCTCTTGCTTTATACCATTTATTTGGTAATTCATCTAGTGTAGTCAGGAATAGGTGAGGCCAGACTCGCTCGTCTTTATACCCTAGTCTTCTCCATTTTTTTTTCACATATAGTGATATGTTTTTGAGGGTCCCACCCTTGTGTGAATACTGGTATGTTTGAATTTGTTATTAGCTTCTTCCCTCCAAATATTTCAATAAAGTACGTTGAAGTTGTCGTCCATGTTTGTAGCCTTGACTTGTGGGTATCCCACCATCGAGCAAATTTCCTAGTAAATGTCTTGACCAAAATTTGGAGTCAACCTTATTCACATATATCTTTAGAAACTTGTTCCACATGAAGTACTAGTGTTTCATGTTCTTTATATCTAAGTGACAGTTGGTTTGATCTTTCCCTTCTTATTGGTGCCAAAGATGGATACTCTCTAATTTTTCAGTCAAATATTTTAGGAATTACAGAAATAGAAAACATTGTTGAGTTTGCTTTTTAGGAATGGATTGGATGTTCCAACATTCCCTTGCTTTAATTCATAATTTTCTATCTCCCAATCATATAATTCTGCATCTGAGTTATACCTGATAGAATCAGGGTTCCCTAGGTGAAATTCTCCATATGCATTCGGTTCGGTATAATCCTCATTGTTTTGTATTTGGTATAATTGTCGAACGTCAACATCTTCATCTATGGGTTATGTCCAGGGTTCTCCTTGAGATGTATGAATCAGGACAATGAATTTCTTCCCATTCCCCTTAAGTTTGATTCTTTATTTATCTAATGAAATATATGCCTTCATTTTTCATCCCCTTGGTCGACCTACCAAAGCTGGGAAGGAACTAGATCCTTCCTTAGGGTTTATTATTTCAAAGTCAACTTTAGTTGATATGCCTCTAATGGTTCTGTCGACATTTTTCCAGACACCAATGGGCTCGATTAATCCTTCATCTACTAGTTTTAATTATATGCCGGATTCATGTAGTTGGGGCTTACCCAGTTGTTCCCATGTGTCTCTCATCATTATGTTTACCTGCGATCCAAAGTTGAGAAAAACTTGTCGGTTGTGGTATCCTTCAATTTCAAGATCGACTAAAGGGTCAACATCATTTTTATCTTTTTTATTAAGGCTACTTATACTTTTATCTTGCTTATATTCACTAGAATTATTTTTAAGATTTTACATTAAATCAATTAACTTTGCAACATAATCATCAGTATTTATAAATTTAATTAATTCTCTACTAATATTCTGTCGATAATCATCAGTTTCTTCCTGTGCAGCTAGTTCTTGGAATATCTTCGATGCATCAATATACACTTGCTTTTGTTTAGCAGGGTTAGGATAATCTTCTTTACTTCTTATTTTTCTTATTTGTGGGTTATCCATGCCAGTTTTTGTGCCTTGTCGAGCAACAATTTGTAAGTTCTTAGTTCTAATAACATCACATTTTTGAACACTAGACAAGACATTAACATTTATTTATTTTCTCAAGCAAGGTGGGGAAATCCTCCAAAGAGTGATCACCAACACCACAACTTGTACAAAATTTAACGTTAGTCCGGTCCTTGTATGGACACTCAGCATGTTGATGTCCTTCATTTAAGCATGTGTAGCATTAGATAGGTTGACGTGGTCCATTTTCTTGATTTCTAAATTGTCGACCTCGACCTTGAAATCCTCCATGTCGGTTATTGTGGTACCAACGCTCGTATCTGTGACCATCATACCTTTGATTATCTTGATCATTCTGGTCATTATTATTCCTTCTATTTCTATCGTTATTTTTGTTTTGTATTACAATGTTCGTTTGATAAACTGCTTGATAATTCTGTCGGGTTTTCAGGTTTAAATGACATTCTATTGTTGAGTGACTTTTGACTTCACAAATTGCATATTAGTGAGCTTTTTCATTTTTCATGTTAAATGGGAAATCCTTCGTTGTCTGTAAATCATGGTCCTAGCATATGTCACAAAAGCACTTTGTCTGTACGAAACAAAAGTCTTGTTGATTTTCCTCTTGTCGACAGTAGTATTTTGCATGACCAACCGTCAAGCATTTAGTACACCAGACATCGTTTCCCTTGAGGATCATCTCGTGTATTGATTTCTCCATGATTTCGAATTGTTATTCAATATGTCTATCGACAGGGTTGACAGGGTATTCTTTGTACATCTCTATCTGCAATGCCTTGGTCAGTGCATCTTCATATGTGTTGAAATTTTCCAGCCAAATATGCATTCAATTTTTTTGAATTAATCCGACAAAAAACCACTGAATGAGTAATTGTTCATCTATATTGTATTCTAATTGGATCAGTAGATCTTTGAATCTTTTGTCATACTCCCAAACTGTTTCAGTCAGTTTTTGAGCTGTGGTATTCAACTTCTTCGAAGCAAGATGCTTTGCATTAGGTGTTTTAAAAAATGATATAAATTGTTTTTTTATCTGAGCTTTGGTTGCATTCGACGTTTTCTCCATATATGTTATATACCAAGTTAGTGCTCGCTTACGCAGAGCACTGACAAACTGGGCCATTTGACAATATTCACTACTAACAACATTTGCCTCCCAAATCGACTCACATATGAACTAGTGTCATTTGGGGTCTTCATCACCCTCATAGAGGGGAATGTGGGCATACATGTGTTCCATATCTTCAATTTCTATGTCTCCTTCAGGTGGTGGTGGTGGTGGGTCACTTCCTGTGACTGCACTTTTGTCGTAGCTTGTTTCGATAGAAGTTTCGGTTCTGTTGGTAATGTTCTTAGTCGGTTCACCTTCAACAAGAAGCTGATTTATGTCAACTTCCTCTGTTGATACCCAAGTAAATTTTTTCTGAAACTGGGGTACCCTTACTGGCGGTAGTGACTGGTCTGGAGAGTTATCTGAAGCTGGAATTGGCTGGGGGGTGCTCCTTCATTATCTGAGTAAAGTAGGTGGGTACTACGATTAGATGAATATGGTTGAAAAGTAACCCAATTCCATTCTTGCGGTCGATGAATTATAAGATGGTTGACATCATTTCCTTCACTTTCTAGTCAACTATAGACACCTATTTCACCAGCTCGTAGTCCTAAGTCTTATTGAACAATATCATCCACTCAAGCACTCTGAATAAGATTTGACGGGGAATGAGCCGTTATATTTCGAGGTATGTCTACTTGGAGAGATCTACCTCTCTACATATACAAGTATTCATCCATTGGTGACACTTCTTCATCAACCCCCTCTTCCCGTCGATTGTGACCTAACTCTGGCAGATTTCCTTCTGATTTTGTCACTCTATTCATCATTCTTTCTTATTGGAGCACATCAGCTTGCTCTTTGATCTCTTCCCACCTCTTTCTCCTCCTCTCCCATTCTAATTTCTGTATATTTGGAGTGTTTTTGTGGGTGACTGTTATATTTTTTTCCCTTTTTGGTCTAACTTTTCATAGTTGGTCCTGGTGTTTTCTTCATTGGTCGACTATTCCTCTACTTTACTTAGACATGACCAACTACCTCCCCATTGCCGACCCTAAATATTTTTAGAAATCTCAGGTGGAACTGGTTATTTGTTTAGGAAGTACTCCCACTCTCTTTCTTGTACAAAATTATCCCACTCCTTTTGTTCCCCCCTATTTTGTATTGCTTGGTGGTGTGATTAATAATGGACGAGGTTCGACAATGTGACCTGCAACCCTGTCGATCAAGAATCTAAACAAAAGTGTCAGCAACGAACAAAGGAACTGTTTGGTGAGGTCATTCTAGAATCTCTCTTGGATGCTATCAACAAAGAGTCTTTCTTCAACAGTTCGCTCCTTATAGAATTCATCAGCGATTCTCTTGAACCACACCGATAAATTTGTGCGGCCTCCTCTTGTTAACTTATGGAGTAACTGACGTTATTTTTCATCGTCCAGATGTTTCATCCAATATCTTTTTCAGTGACTTAGGTATGGACTTGACAAAATTTTCATGCATTTCGGAGAAGAATTTATCCTTTTCTTGGGCAATGGTCAACTTGTTTCTTCTAGCATAATTATGTTGATAGTTCACAATTTTACGCTCCCACCAATCATTAATATCCTGCTTTGATATCATCTGGTCATAGTCATTTCATCCAATATGTGTACCACCAGAAATGAAACCAATGTTGTAATCAATCAAATTACAAGGTTACCAATGATACACATATATATTTGTATAACAATAATAGAATAAGAGACAAGAATGGTATACAAAATAATAGCTAATATTACTGAAGAACACATGTGGGTTCATACAATAAACTGAACCAAGTATCTATCAGGCTCTACAACCTATATATATGATTTACAAAACAATTACAACAACTACCTGTCGGTTCAACCAATCGACACAACCTATGAGGTCGACATAATCTACAATTAGTCGACTAGAGAATCTAGTTGGCTTGGCTGACTAGCTCCTCCAAAAGATGCCAAGTAAACATTATCTCCTTATTCTATAGAGGGTTTCATTTATGTGGAAGGGGCATCATCATATCCCTTACCTTTATCAACACTCTTAGATCTAAAATTTGTATTATAATCCCTATCTTTACCATACTTCTAGCATTTATTTTCAAATTGTCATGGATGTTTAAATCTACCTCTAGACTTAGATTTACCCCCAAAAGACATATTTTTCTCTCTCGAAAATGATCTCCCACAAAAAATCCTTGGTCGCACCCTCCATGTATTTTCTTCTCATTTCCTTTGATAATAAGGATACAACTACATCTTCAAAATTTAACATGGATTGAGTGGCACTAACAATTGCTACAACCAAATTATCCCAAAAGTCTAGTAAAGAGCATATCAAGGTAACTAATTTATCTTCTTCCTCCATCTTAATATCAATAAAGGCTAGTTGACTTACTGGAGTATTAAAGCAATTTATATAATATTTCACGGTGTCACCATCCTCCATGCTAAGATGAAAAAATTTCCGAAGAAATAACTTATTTACCAGGGACTTTGACTAATACAAATTCCCCAACTTATCCCACAAGTTCTTTGCACTATTTTTTCTAAAGATGTTCAACAAGATTGAATCTGAGAGGTAGAGTCAAATCACACTTTATTTTCTCTCCGACATTTCCCAATATTCTTTTTACATACTAGTGGGATTTGTACTTGGATCCACAACAATCCACTTAGCTTTTTCTACAAGAAGATAATCCATATTCAACTTTCATAACTCAAAGATTTGGTTGTTAAGCTTCTCGATTTCTATTCTCAAAATGCTTGTCACTTTCCTAACATAAGATTCACTATACAAAGTTCCCACTCTAACACAGGTTTATCATAGATCCAATATACCCTTTCTCTTCATAGGATGAGTTAAATGCTCGCGAAAAAGGAATCCCATTGAAACTAATAACCTTATTATGATACCAAATGAATATTTTTGATAAACTTGTGTAAGAAAAAAAAAACCAAACAGAATCTAAAACACAAGAATTAACAGTGGCTCACACACACATTACACAAATATTTACCTTGGAAACCCAAAACCATGAAAAATAACATTCTTAAGAGTTTTTCCACTCTCTATCTCATTGTTTTATTTTTTATGTTTGCAATACAATATTAGAGAATTCAAATCTCCAATCCATTAACCCATATTAAATTACATCCCAAATTCCTTAACTAGAATTAGTTTACATTGGGTTGCAAAACCATGGGCCAAAAATAGCTCAAAATAGACAAAAAATGGACCCCAATTTTTCTTTTTGTGGGGGGGGGGGGGGGGGGGGACCACCCCCGCACTCCCATACTTGGGGGGGATAATTAGTCCTGACAGATCCCCCTTACTCAAGGAAACTACAAATAATACAATACGTTTCCAACGTTATTTATGAAACTACAAATAATGCCCCTTCTCTTCATAGGATGAGTTAAATGCTAGCGAAAAAGGAATCACATTGAAACTAATAACCTTATTATGATACCAAATGAATATTTTTGATAAACTTGTGTAAGAAAAAAAACCAAACAGAATCTAAAACACAAGAATTAACAGTGGCTCACACACACATTACACAAATATTTACGTTGGAAACCCAAAACCATGAAAAATAACATTCTTAAGAGTTTTTCCACTCTCTATCTCATTGTATTATTTTTTATGTTTGCAATACAATATTAGAGAATCCAAAGCTCTAATCCATTAACCCATATTAAATTACATCCCAAATTCCTTAACTAGAATTAGTTTACATTGGGTTGCAAAACCATGGGCCAAAAATAGCTCAAAATAGACAAAAAATGGACCCCAATTTTTTTTTTTGGGGTACCACCCTCGCACTCCCATACTTGGGGGGGATAATTAGCCCTGACAGACCCCCCTTACTCAAGGAAACTACAAATAATACAATACGTTTCCAACATTATTTATGAACTCTTATTGTGTTTTAATATGTATTGGCATGGTGTAAAACCCCACATTATAATGGGGGAGAGAAATTTGAACCTTACATCACTTTATGAAAGTGAAAATAATTTACTAGTTGGTCTAAGGTAATATCTAGTAAAATGTGGCAAGCCTTAAGAGAACATAAGGGTGAAATTTGATCCATACATAGTAATTTTATGTGTGTCTCATAAGTGGAACCACTACCTTTAGGTTATAGTGACACATCTTTCATTTTAAATTTGGTTGGAGTTGGGATTCATTTCTTTCGGTCACACTAGCATAATCTATTTATCTATTGGGATTAGGGTGGCTTGAAAAAATGAAGCTATCACTTCTATGACATGCCACTTCAAGGACTCCCAAGTTGTTAAATAAATGTAATTGCAGAGGATATTCTATTTTAATATTATTATTATTATTCCTTCTTTTGGTGATGTTGTTCCTCTAATTGGGGATATCATTGATGTAATTGGTCATGTAAAGACTTGAGGTAAAACCTCTGTTGTAAGTCGGGTCAGTAGTACCCACAAAAGTATTATTAAAATGTAATTTTGAGTCTTCCAAGGCAAGTCAGCCCTGGTTGTGAGGAGAAGTCATCCTTGTTGGGTTATTAGGATTCTCAATTAACATGTATAAATAGGCGAGACACCTCCCTCATTTGAACACGCTTAGAGAACTCAAGGAAGTTCCCTAGAGAGAGAAGGAGCAATGCATCTGAGAGGGAGTAGGTAGTCTAGTCTTATTTTTGGGGTCTTACACTCTGTTGTTGGCACAACAGATCCCACTTTAATTGATAAAAAGGGAATCCAATTTACTCATCATTAAGGTAATATCTAAGGTTATGATCTTGCGTGTGGGGTATTATTCATGGTTGTATTGATTCTTTTGTATTTTCATGTTTTGGTTTGAATAAAATTTGCTTCAAATCCTTGTTTTTTTGGGTTTGTGGATAGTGGAAAATATAGTCTTTTTCTTTCAAATATGTTACTTCCGCAATCTGCAATCCAGATAGCGGAAGTCCTTTTTTGGGGGGATTTGGAAATTTATGTTCCGCAACCCACAACCTACAATGCGGATTGCGAATGTTGGAATCCTTTTTTTTTCACCTTTTCGCAATCCGCATTGCGACTCGCAATGCGGATTGCAAATGTCAAAAAGAATTTCATAATAAAAAATCAAGTTATCGGTCCCGCAATTCCACAACCCGCAATGGGGATTGTGGAAATTGGAAATCATAAAAATACAATAAAACTGCAAGACACACTTCCACAATTCCGCAACCCATAATGCAGATTGTGGAAATAAAAAATAAGATGGTTGAAAGATTGCATCCACAATTTCCTTTTCCGCTATTCCACTTCAATCTCAACCATTGATCTCTTTTGAAATCTACGATCCAGGTTCATTTCTCCCTTGAATTTGATTGTTTAAATATTTTGAATTTCTATTCTCAATTTACCATTTCCAATTAGGATTTTTACCTACAATAAAAGATTTCCACTCCAATTTTTGACCAGGTCAACAAATTTACTTCTCCCCAACGGATTGTTGGTAAGTTCTTCAAATATTTTACCTTCCATTTGTGTAATTTCAGAAATTTAATTCGGGTAAATTTATTTATTTTTCTTAATTTTGATCAGAATTTTCCTGTTTACTTTCAATCATGTTGAGAAATACCAGGTCCAAACGACCCTAAACGAGCAGAAAAACAAAGACCCAGATGATGGTATTTTGTTTGATACAAATGGAAGAGTTTTAGAAACCTATCACCTTGATCGGTCAAGAATCTACTATATTTTTGACATTGACGATTTCTCAGGGATTCAACAAGACCTGGCACCCTTTGTGAACATTAGCAAGTCTCAACTTCAAGCCATAGCAGCTAGGCCTGCTCTAATTCCCTATACTAATGCTGTAAAATGGATAATTGAACACACAAAACCCCAAGATCATTCCTTCAACGACCCATCTCAAACCCAATTGGCCTCCTTTCACCCTGAAGTTTTTTCTAGAGCTTATTCACTTAAGCAACCCCAGCAGTTGCTTAATAAGTAATTTCTTGAATACTCCGCAACACAATACAATTTTGAACAAATGCTCAAGTCTTGGATGGACAACCCTGCTACCTTTTTACCTAAACATGATAAGATGTATCCTATCTCTTAGTTTAAGAAACCTTTCTCTTTGCTAGCAACTATGTTATGCAGTTTATATGGGCTACCCAATTGTACAGTCTTCAAAGAAGAATGGGCGCTCCTTGCTGATCATGTTCTTACCACTGGGGAATATTTTAATCGGGATCAGATTGTGTCAATGGTACTGAAAGAAGCCATTGAAAAATATCAGAAGAGTCTAGCATCAAGGAAGGCCGTGTTTTACCTTTCTACCAATGTTATGGATGTTTTCTATGCAACATTCCCTTTCCTGACCATGGAATGGAATTGAATGAAGGTTGGACCTCCAGTCCACATTTATTAATCAACATTCTGGGAGGATAACTTTAGTCCTCTCATTTATGATATTTTTGATAATTTCCTAGGTTCCATTTATCAAATAATATTCAAAGAAGATGCTCCCATGGTTTTATCCAGAGCCAAAGCATTGGTTTCTGCCATGGGAGATTGGTATGTTGGTGAGTATTTTTCATAAATCAGGATTTGGGGCAGCAACACAGTTCACCTGTTTCCCAGGATTGTACTCAATAGGATGGTGCCAAAAGATATATCCTTCTAGATAGTCATTAATGGAGTATTCTCAAAGCTAACTTGAGCTAAAAGGAAAGGGTGGCCTAAGTTTCTCCTTAACCTTGGATCTCTAGTAATTTAGAACTCCACTCATGCATGTGTACTTGGCAAAAGAATCATCAATCTGAAGCTTGGAGAGCCCCCCAGAAGAATGTATGATCCAAAGTCCTTTTTGAAAAATCATTTCACTCAAGAACATATGAATACTTCCTATGCTCATCAGGTGTATCCTAATGATTCTATTTATCAAGGGGCTAGTTCTTTATTTAAGGTTTCAAGCAGAATCTCTTCTTTTGATGAGGAGACTTCTGATTTCTAGTACCAGTGGGAGCTTAAGATTGAAGTGCTCCATTATAGAAATCTTAAATTGTCATTAGAGGAAAATAAACAAAATCAATTAGTGGAAAAGGAATCTCAAAAATCACAATCCAACACCTCTTCCATGCCGACTGATCAAGCAGGCGACCATGGAAAAGCTATTATTGAGTATCCTCCACGACCTGAAACTTCATCTACTCCTTATTCTCTTACAAAGTCAGCATAAATGAAGATGATTTTATAACTAATGAGCTCACTGGTTGAAGCACAGGTAGAAGCCACTACCCCTCTAGCCAAGAAGCAAAAAATTGAAGATCCAGTACCACATGTAAAAATGTTTGAAATAGAAGCCAATGATCTTGAGGGGGAAACACTCCCCACCAATTTCTCATGCCCGATCACTATCCCTAACACCCTACCAACAAGTGTCTCAGAAACTCAGACATCCATGGATCCACTTGAGGATATAGTGGATGATGATTCATTCTTTGATATCCATTTCCCTAAAATCATCATCCCTACCATTGAGGCATCTTCTATGCCTTTATCCATTCCAACCACTTTTCCTTCTATCACTTTGTCCAATATTACAGTTCCATATTTAGCAGCAACTGAGCAACCTCCTGCTCCTTTTCAAGTTGCATTCTCATAACCATCCCAACCACAGCTCTCTCTATATCTATAGAGCCTATTTTCACTCCTATTCATGTCACATCTTTAGAGATGATTACCCCAATCACTATTTCCACTCCTCCACCCTCAACCTCTCATCCTCCAATGTCATCCATCTCCATCCCCCAAATAAGCATGCATATTCCTACTCCTACTATTTCTCAACCTATGCCTTTAGTCAGAGTTTCAGAAGTGACAACACCTAATGAGGAGGAGACAATAGATTTTGGAGATGATGCAGTGGTTTCCCTTGGGGAATATTTTTGGAGTAGGTCTGAAAAGGTTGTATTAAATAAGGGTTCTAAGAGAACCAAGAAAGGGACTTTGGTATAGGGCACTATCCCTAATCAGGTGATATGGAAAAGAGCCTCCACTAATGTGAGGCATGAAGCCCTTGAGACAACTGCTGCCATGGCAACTTTTGTTGGGGCCAACTATGACTCTGTGGCCTCACTAAATAAAGAAATCAAGGTAAAAGATCAGGAACTGCAAAATCTCAAACAATAGCAGTCACAGGAGGGGGAACAACATGGACTTAAGCTGCAGGAATTGAAGAACAACTATGAGGAAAAGCTGAGAGATATTAGTCATGGAGAGAAAATTGCAACCCTTGAGCAAGAATTGAAAGATTCACAATCTCTCTCTACTACCTCTTCTTTTTCCAAATTTTCAAAGGAAGAATTTAAAGAGTTGGATTCCAAAACTCTGGATAATCTTAAGAATGTATTAGTTGATTTGTTCAAAGGGTTGAATTAAATTCAGGACACCTTTAACTCTTTTGAAAATCAATCTGATGTAATTTATGATCATAATCAAAGAAGGAAGTGTTAGGATTATTAATCCTCCCTTGTCCAAATTTGGTCATATGTCTAAATCGGGAGTCCATCCAGTTTATTTATAGTCATTAGCACCATTGGTTAAACTTGACCTAATTGGGGCACATGTTTCAGTTACCTAAGTGTGGGGAACACTAATTAAGGCTCACTGCAACTTATTACACTTGATTGCATAAGTTTAGGAGTCTCCTAGATCAATCCCTACAATTTAGGAAGCAACTGGGAGTGCTGAAACCAACCAAGGTCAGTTCACTTCCGTTAATGACTAGTCAAGCCAAGTTAGGAGTCAGTTACATTCAGTTCTAGCCCTCTACATTTAGTTAGCGCTAGGTTCAATTGATTGCACACATATGGGGCGCTTTTCCCACCTACCACAGTCAGTTAACCATTATTTAATACTAAATGTAACACTTGGTTGTGTTTTAGAACTCCGGTTATGATTTAGACAAGGACAGTTAACTACTGGGTCCTCCAATTGTGATTTAGACAAGTCTTGGTTACCTACAGTCAAGTAAGTCTAATCAATTCGAACTTCCTCATGTGGATTCGAATTGCTTGTGGCTATTAAAGCCATTTTACATTATTGTAATTATTATCTGAATTACTTTTTGATTAATGAAAGCATTCACAACTACAAGCCTTTTGCACTGTTTCATTCTTCAATTGCTGAGTAAATTGTGAGATCTTCTTTATGAGTTTTGTTTTTTGTCTACAGATATATATGCTCAAATTTACATGGTATCAGAGCCTCGGTGGACAAGACTCCTCTCCTCCTCAGATCTCCAACCGGATCATTTTGTTTGTTTGATTGTGTGATAGGTTATCAGGTTTTCTTACAGCATTCGCTACAAGTAGCCTCTACTTCTCATTGCATTCGCTATAGCAGCTCAGTTCTTCCTATTACTTCAAAATGGCTCATCAAATAGAGCCTCTCACTCCCTTCAACTATCACCAGTGGAAGGAAGACATGAAAGTATTGCTCTGCACCAAGCATCTCTTCAGAATCATAGAAGAAACAGAGGAAGAGCCAAAGTTAGATAAAGACAAAGCTAAGTACATGAACAGGCTTGATGAAGCCATTGGACTCATGCAATACTCAGTCTCTAAGGATCTTCAATTTCACATCCAAGACTTGGACACTCCTAAGGAGGTTTGGGACAAGCTTGCTTCTTTGTTTGATAAGCATGATGAGATGAGGATCCATCAGCTAGAAAATGATCTGATTACTCTCAATCCATCAGACTTCGAATCTCTAAATGAATTCTTCTCAAAGTTCAAGAACCTGATATATCAGTTGAAGCAATGCAAAGTGAAGAAGGATGAAACCCAGCTCATCCTTACTATTCTCACCAAGCTCAATTCAGACTACTCAGTCTTTGTATCCACCTTCCAAACAGTAAGGCTCACTACTCCAAATTGGAATATGCCCACTCTTGATGATTTCAGTCAATCTCTTATTTCTGAGAATGATAAATTGATCCAAATGGGGATCATTCGATCTCCCAAATATCTAGCTCTTGTTGCAAGAGGAGATAAGGTAGCGAATGACAGAGGGAAGCAAAGAGATGAGTCTGAATAGTCAAAAGAACCTTCAGGTTCGAAGAGAAGCAACAAGAATGGCAAAGAGAAAGTCCTCTGCTCTTACTGTGGAATGGGCTTCCACTCAGAAAGCTCATGTATGAGAAAACAACTTGATGAAATGGCACTTCTTTTGAAAAGGCACAACATTTATGTACCTACTAGCGCAAGGAAGGAAGACTCTGAAGAAGAAGAAGAATACCCAAGGAAAGGACATGCACTGAAAGCTTGCTGCACATCAACACCTGCCTTCCTCATTGATTCTGGAGCTTCCAACCATATGGCTGCATCCATAGAATCATTCTCTTCTTTTCAGTCCTTTGATGGTCCTAGTATTCAGATGGGCAATAACAGTAAAATCCAAACCAAAGGTAAGGGCTCTATCCAACTTGAACATGGAAGGTTCAAAGATGTGTTGTTTGTTCCCTCCCTGGCTTCAAATCTGTTATCTGTCTATCAGATGACCCATATTGGATCTCCAAAGCGAGTGATATTTGGTCCTGACTCAGTGGAGATCACAGATATCTCTACTGGGAGCATCATAGCAAAGGGTATTGCGAATCATGCTTCAAGAGCATATGAGTTCTCACATTTCATGCCTCTTTCAGAACCAGTGCACTCTCAGCAGCCACCTGCAAGGGAAGGTAAAACCATTGCATCTACTTCTTTTATAGCTTCTACTAGTATTGCAGATCCATTTATATCAGTTTATGACATTAAGATTCAGGGTGACTCAGATCTAGATTCAGTCCCTACTTCCAACTGGAAGCTAGGAAGATGACTGGAAACTCACCTGACACTCAGAAAGGAAAGACTCTTGCGCTATGCCATACTGTTTTTCCTCCTTCAGAGAGATGCAATAGACTTCCTGTAAGATGCAATATGGCAAGGGCTCAGTCTTCCTACATTCAGAAGAATGGATATGATCATACACCTCTTCATTCAGCAAGAGACAAAGGTTACATTCCTCCTTCCTCCCATCATCCTTTTCGGAGAAGAAGGAGAAGTCTACATGCCAGGCCCCAGAATACATGTGCACAGCACACCATGCATGCTACTTCACTACCTCACAGAGATGAAGATTGCAGCAACATATTTTCAAGTTTTTCAAACTTGAGACCTGATTCTACTTGCTTAGATAGAAGGAGGGCTTTTTTCCCATGTGGTTTTTGCCCTAGTTACTTGTATTAAGCAGTTACTTTATTTTACTTGATGTAATGGGTGACCTATGGTCTTAGTTACCAGGGCCCACAGTTTGTCCAAGTTAGCATTCAGGGGGGTGTTAGGATTATTAATCCTCCCTTGTCCAAATTTGGTCATATGTCTAAATCGGGAGTCCATCCAGTCTATTTATAGTCATTAGCACCATTGGTTAAACTTGACCTAATTGGGGCACATGTTTCAGTTACCTAAGTGTGGGGAACACTAATTGAGGCTCACTGCAACTTATTGAACTTGATTGCATAAGTTTAGGAGTCTCCTAGATCAATCCCTACAATTTAGGAAGCAACTGGGAGTGCCGAAACCAACCAAGGTCAGTTCACTTTCGTTAATGACTAGTCAAGCCAAGTTAGGAGTCAATTACATTCAGTTCTAGCCCTCTACATTCAGTTAGCACTAGGTTCAATTGATTGCACACATGTGGGATGCTTTTCCCACCTACCACAATCAGTTAACCATTATTTAATACTAAATGTAACACTTGGTTGTGTTTTAGAACTCCGGTTATGATTTAGACAAGGACAGTTAACTACTGGGTCCTCCAATTGTGATTTAGACAAGTCTTGGTTACCTACAGTCAAGTAAGTCTAATCAATTCGAACTTCCTCATGTGGATTCGAATTGCTTGTGGCTATTAAAGCCATTTTACATTATTGTAATTATTATCTGAACTACTTTTTGATTAATGAAAGCATTCACAGCTGCAAGCCTTTTGCACTTTTTCATTCTTCAATTGCTGAGTAAATTGTGAGATCTTCTTTGTGAGTTTTGTTTTGTCTACAGATCTATATGCTCAAATTTACGGGAAGGAATCCACAAAATCTTTTGATAATGTGGTAGATTGGAAGAGGTACATTAAATATAAGCCTGAAGATGTGCCAGTATTAGAAAAAATCAAGTTGAGGGGAATCAAAATCTCCTTGGAATCCTTGTAAAATGTCTATGAGTTAGTTGAGTCCACCATTCAAGATGGACGATGAGCTTGTAAGAAAATATGGTTCACGTAAGAAATCCTGTTAAGTTTCCTGGAATTACCCCTCATGGATACGATTGAATATGCTCTGCCACCCAAGATCATGATGAAACAGGTTGAAGAAGAGTGTTCAAAATCTAAGGAGAAAATTGAGTAGCTGGATCACATCCATGTGGCAGAAATAAAGGAGTTGATAGAGTCAGCTCTGACTTCAAAAATGAGGATTAACCTTTTTCTACATGAATGGGAGAAAGTAAAGAAGAGGGACATCGAGTCACTCATTTTCAAAAATCAGTTACAATTGGAAATTGCCCAATATCATGACATAGAAGATTTGTTGTATGCATTTTCCCGTGGCAATCTGCCCTTGGCAAATCTTAAAACAATATTTCATGATCCCTATTTCCGTGGGAGATTTCTTTATTTGTAATGTTTGTAATTATTATTTAAAGAGAGTGAGATCTCATAGAAAAAGGAGACAACAATAGGGGGAACGATAGTAGAAGAAAAACCACAAGGGAAGGACTGGAGATACTCTGCATTTTGCAGAATTGTAATTTTTTTGCATTCTGAATAAAATTCAATTAGTTTCTTTCTACCATCTCTTGGTCTCATTTATCAAATTTCTTTGATGAATCTTGGTTTGTCTTTTATCTTTCAGACAACTTTGTTGTATGTTGCATCATTATTGAACACATTAACCTCTATTTTGATTTTCCATTACTTAGTTATTGTGTTAATCATGCATTAAACGAACTTCTTCATTTAATTCTATATTTATTATTGCAACAATTGAACAGTTACTTGTTTTAAATGCTATTTTTTCAATTGGCATGTTCCTGATAGAACAATTATGTGTTTAAATTCTTTGGATGAAATAAATCAATTGTAATTGTTTTACTTTATCTAAATTTGATAGGGTTAGATTTTATTTATATGTTTATAGATTGGAGTGGCTTATATCAAATATTGTTAATATGATTGTTCTACCTCTTACTATCATCTTTCATAGCTTTAGTTTAATCACATAGATCAGTTTACTTTGTTACCACACACTCTTTAGATGTTCCACATAGGAAGAGGAGATCCATTTGGATCTATTTACATAGTACGAGTGGAGGCCTAATATATGTAGGGGTTAGTCATACCAAACAATTTGGGGATAGGATCGTCCTTTCATAGGATTATTTGAAGCCTTTCATATTTGGATTTCTCCTCCTGTTGACTGCCTTGTAATATTTCTAGCAATTACCTTTCGGGCATCAACAAATGGTGCTAGAATGAGGGCCATGATCAACATGCCTGAAAAAAACACTAGCAAGCCTCCTCCTCCTAGATCACCGGTTGTTACTAGAATTTAGGATCAAGCATCCACATCCAAATCTCAACCAGTGGAGATCCAAATGATAGTCCCTACTACCCATGTCTTAGAACAAGTTAATAGAAGGCCTGGGATCATCTTTGTGTCACCAACCAGAGGGCCTTTAACTCTCGAACAACTGAGGAAAGCACTCAGGATATTACTGCTAGGGTAGAACTGAGGGTTGAAATAAATCAAAACCTCAGAGACAACTTGTCCCAACCTATTTTGACTAATAATTCACATGTTAGTACAAGTAATCAAAACACAACTTGACAGGTATTACTTTCTAAAATCCAAGCCAATCCATTATTTGAAGACACATATCATCTTCAGGACAGTCCCCAACACAACGCACAATCTGGTGGACCACCACCTACACCTCCTATATCATATTCATCACCATCCAAAGAATATTTAGACAGTAAGACATCTTCAAGTCCCTCTTCTTTGGAAGAAAGACCAATGACAGAACAACTGAACAAACCCTGGTTAGATTAGGATGCAGTTTTCATTCCTGGACAACAACACAAACTACCCAAAATCTAGAGAAATGGATACCCAAATTTAATCCTGATGAAAGGTCTCCTACAAAATACCACATCAAGACTTTCATGCAATCTATTAGGCTGAGGAATGTGGTACATGAAGATGTAGTCTGTAGGTTGTCTCCTTACTCTTTTGAAGGGAAATTGTCTACCTGGTATTTTGCCTTAGAGTATGGATCCATTAATTCATGGGATGAATTTTTTGTTTCTCCAGAAGTTTGGAGATGATAGCACTACTGAAGACCTGGTCATGGATCTATCCTCTTTGATTATAAAAGGAAAAGAGAGGGTTAAGGAATTCAACCATAGGTTATATTGTTTAAAAAATAGAATTCCTGCCAAAGTTATTCTAGCATAAGAATTATTAGTTGCTTATTACATCAAGGGTATGCCTACTCCTATTTCCATGTGGGTTAAGAGAGCACACAATAACAACTTGCAGGAGGCTTTTGTTGAAACAATCCTTATTGAAAAGGTTATGTTATGTTTAAAAGACAACCCAGACATTCAAATAGATCAACCTTCTACATCTCGCAAAAGGAAGGAAAACTTCCCTAAACCCACAACACAAAATAAAGATCCTTTTGAAATGGACAACATGAAAAAGTTGTCACAAAATTTTTCTAATGACATGGTGGATTTAAAAAGAACCAACACTGAGAATCGGGCCAATAACAAAGGTTTTGTAAGGACACCTTTTAGGATACCTTACCAACCTCCTCAAGATCAAGCTCCCTCAAATACTGATGAAACATTAACATCTTAAGAAATTTATTCTATTTTCAAGGCCTTGATTACTGGATCTCAAACTATTCCTGATGAAACTAGGAAGAATTCTAAAGAAACTGAAAATTATCAACCTCCTAGTGAAGAGTAGGATCAACATCTTAATACCATAAACTGTTTTTTTCTGAATTACCTATGGCTGAAGAGGAAGATGAATCTGAATCTTTTGTTAATGTACAACACCCTTACAATACCAGAAGTAGAGGCCAAACTTCACAAGAACCCCCACCATCATCATCTAGTTCCAATATAGGTAAAACAACTACACAAAAGGAAACAGTCACTCCCTAGATTGAATATAATTTGATTGATGACTTGAAAAGGGAGAAGGCTAACATATATTTATTTAATTTTTTGAAAATACCCTCTATGAGGGAAAGTATGCCTAAAAGCATGATCTTTAATAAGTATAGGGAAGTTTAGAAAAACAATTTAGAAATTTAACCTAAGCCTGATAGTCAGAAGCCAAGTGGGAAAATGACTCCTCCTTTCTTACTCACCTTTGATATATTCAACATAAATGTACACAATTGCAATGATAGACTCAGGCGCCTCATCAAATGTTATGCCATTGTCTGTCTACAAAAAATTTAATGCATCTTGGGAACCCTACCCTACCCATATTGTTCAACTTGATAGATCAAGAGTCATGGTAGTATGGAGTTAAAGAATGTCCTTTTAACGTTATCCGTTGATCTGGGAATTCACCAGAACATTGATATCGTGATTGCTTACATCCCTGAAGCATATGGAATGTGGTTAAGCGAAGATTGGTCATAAAAACTTCAGGGTTATTTTGACATTGATTGGTCCCATTTGTGGCTCCCTTACAATGTAAATCCCAATCAAATCAAGATTGTAAGAGAACCATATATGAAACAATTGGTCACTTATTTGAATGATCCCAGTGAGCGCATTGTTTACTTTAGCTCATGCATCAAACATTATACATTTGATACTTTTTCAGGAATTTTCCCGTTGTTTCTTCACATTTTGAGGATGTTGTAAATCTGTCTGAAATCGTCAATTATATTGTTGTTCCATTTTCTGGTTCTATTGTTCATATTGTGTATAATGTAAATACGAATTTTTAACTAGATTCATATTCATGGACTATATTCTTTGATGGATATAAATCTAAATATGGAGCTAGTGCAAGTTGTGTATTGATAGATCCTAAAGGCACCAAGATAATGATTGCATGCACATTGGATTTTGAGTGCACTAATAACATTGTTGAGTATGAAGCTCTTGTCCAGGAACTCAGGAAAGCAATTGATTTGGGTGCTCAGGTAATAAAGTGCTATGGAGATTATGAGATTATTGTAAAGCAAGAGAGAAACAAGATCCATTGTATATCACCTCGTCTGATAAATTACCATAAAATTGTTAGGGACATGACCAATTTTTTCAAAGCATTTAACATTAGGTCTGTCCCAAGGTACCAAAATTTCAATGTAGACTTATTAGCTAATATTGCATCTAAGCTCATTCCCCCTGAAGGCTTGTCTCCTGATACTTTCTCAATTGAGTTAATATACATACCTTCCATCCCAGTCAATGTTACCAATTGGAAGGTGTTTGATGATGATAAACAAATCCTTGACTCCTTGAAAGCCCAAGATACTTTCAAAGATGTAGCAATTGATGGGGCTTATCATGACAAATCACTATTTGATCCTAACTTCCCTTCCAATCTTATTCCTAATTCGGTGATAAATTTGGATAAATATTACGACTTACAGGACAAATTAAAAAATAAAACTAACTATAAGACACATAGTTATTCTCTGAATTTCAAGGTTGTCAATTTGGGAATTGAGATAAACCTCAAATGATTAATATAGGTATTAACTGTTTTCCTGATGAGGAAAAGGCTTTGATTAAAATCTGCAAGGAGTTTAAAGATGTGCTCACTTGGATATACGACGACCTTAAGAGTTTTGACACTAAAATCATGCAGCAAAACATCCCCATGAAGCCTACTGTCAGACCATATCAACAAAAGTTGAGGAAGATGCATCCTAGTCTTGAGCCATCTGTGAAGAAAGAGCTTGAGAAACTATTAACAGCCAGAATTATATTTCCAGTTAGACACACACAATGGATTTCAAACTCAGTCCCCATCTGTAAAAAGAATGGGGAAATAAGGTTGTGCGTGGACTTTTAGAATCTGAATAAAGCATCTAAGAAGGATAGTTACCATGTTCCTTCCATGGAGAAAATATTACAAAAAGTCGTAGGTCATGGATTTTTCTCTTTATTATATGGTTTCTCTGGCTACAATCAGGTTTTGGTCACCCCTCCTGATCAACTTAAAACTGCTTTCAAAACACCCTTGGGAACTTTTGCTTACAAAAGAATGCCGTTTTGATTGATTAATGTGTTAGAATAATCAACCCATAGTTTACTACCTTAGACATTAATTTAACTATTTTTGTCTTATTTGCCTAGTTCATGTGTCCCACCTTGTGCAAGTTGTCTTTTACCTATCCATAGTGGTCAAAATTGCCTTATTTGACTCATGTAGCACTTGGGAAACCTCAAGGAATCAATTCTACTTTATTCCTAGTCTCCTAGGTGCCCTTCTTCTTTTTCTGCTTTATTGCCTGCTTTTTCAGTGTTTTAAGGCAAATGGAAAAGCTAGACTAGGTGAGGTGAACTAGTTTTTTGTCCTCTTCATCCTCCACTCTTTTCTCCTTGAAAAATCATGTATGAGTTGTCATTCCATCACTCTTTAGCTTTCCTAAGCCATTTTGCTAATTCGTGAGCTCCATGATAGATATGGGATCAGCTTTTTACACCTATGGGGGATTTGCTTAATTTTAGTAAGCCTGCTTTATGCTAGATTCGAATTACTCCTCATGCATTAGAATCCATGATGTATTTTATTTATTCAGCAACCTATTATGTTACAGGGTTGGCTATTGTACACTGAGTTAATACAGTTTAGTGTTCAGCTCCAATTTCAGTCTCTTTTGTGAGTGATTTTGCATGATCAATTATTAATTGTTGTGAGTAAAATTAATCTATCACTGGGTTCAATTTCCACATGGTATCAGAGCCATTGTAGATCAATTTATCTCCTTCAAAATTGTTTTGCAGGTTCGACATCAGTGACTGGGATCCTTCTACTGACAGCCAGGACAGATTTTCTAAGCTATGGATCAATCACAGAAAACTATCTTGACTCCTTTCAATTTATTTGAATGGAAAGCAAAGATGGAGATACTGTTGAGAGCGAAAGGCCTCTACAGGGTGACAATGGCAACAGAAGCAGAGCCCAATGCAACTGCAGAGAAGATAAAATGGCACAACAGGAGGGATGAGGCCTATGGTCTCCTGTGTTTGAGTATTTCCAGAGACCTCCTTTTCCATCTTGATGGATTGACATCACCGAATGAAGTATGGGAGAATATTTCTGATCTTTTTGGAAAGACAGATGAGATGAGGGGACATCAAATAAAAAATGTGCTGATTTCTCTGAGTCCAAATAGCTTTGAATCCCTGCAGCTATATTTCTCCAAGTTCAAAGCACTAGTTTTGCAGCTGAAATAGTGTGGGATCGAAAAGAAGGATGATCAGATCATCCTGGCCATTCTCTCGAAGCTAGGCCCTAACTATTCAGTGTTTGTTTCGACCTTCTATGCCAAAAAACTGACAGCTCGAACCTGGAAGATGCCTAGCCTTGCAAATTTCATGGATTCTCTCACACAAGAACAGGACAAGCTGGTGATGATGGGCACCATCAAACCATCCAAAGATCAAGCTCTAATTGCTAGAGATTTGAAGGTGGATTCAAAAAGCAAAAAGAAATCTAGAGAGCCACCTGAGCAAAAGAGAGACAAGAAACAGTCTCCGGAGGAGCCACAAGGTTCCAAGAAGAACTACCAGAAGAAGAAAAACAAAGGAGAAATGAGCAAGTGCGCATACTGCAATAAGGGAAATCACACTAAAAGCTCTTGTATGAAGAAGCAAATAGACATGTTGACCAAAATCCTGGAGAAGAATGGCATCTCCCTTCCAGACATCTCAAAGAAGAGAGAAGGAGGATCAAGTTCAGATGACAAAGAGAGAGTTCATGCATTGGTTGCTGGCACATCAAGCTCACCCAGTTTTATCATTGATTCTGGAGCTTCAAGACACATGGTTTCAACCAAGAAGGCCTTATCCTCACTTGACATGTCAAAAGGACCACCTATAGTACTGGGAGATGACCTTCTCACTGAAAGTTTGGGCAAAGGGAGGATTGATCTTGATCATGGTCAGTTCAACAATGTCTTGTATGTGCCTGGTCTTGCCTCCAACCTCTTGTCAGTGTACCAGATGACCCACACTGGGTCTCCTAAGAAAGTCATATTCTCCCCTGATGAAGTTGAGATCACAGATATCTCAAGTGGTATAGTCATTGCAAAAGGAGTTGCAAATCATGCTCAAAAGGTATACATGTTCTCACACTTCCTACCCTACTCAAACCTCTCTGCTCTTCTGATTCATGCTAATGAGGCAAGCAAGCTTTGGCATGAAATATTTGGCCACCTAAACTAAAAATATCTTTCTGATCTTAGTGAAAAAGAGATGGTCATAGGGTTTCCCAAGATAAAATTTTCCGAAGGAGTCTGCCAAGGTTGTATCTTAGGAAAACACCCAGAGCACAAATTTGAGAGAGCTAGTCATGAGAGAACCTCTGCACCCCTCAAGCTGATCCACAATGATGTTTCTGGCCCATTCCCTCATATGTCCATGAGTCAGGCCAAATATGCATTGACTTTTATTGATGAATTTTCCAGGTATTGCTGGGTTTACTTCCTGAAACACAAGTCTGAAGTTTTTGGCCTCTTCAAAGTCTTTAAGGCTTTGGTTGAAAACCATTATGGGAGGAAACTCAAGGTCCTCAGATCTAACAATGGTGGTGAGTATGTCAAGTTTGAGTTTATTAATTATTGTGCAGATGCAGGTATTCAGATGCAGCATTCTATCCCTTACACACCACAACAAAATGGTGTTGCTGAGAGGAAGAACAGATCATTGAAGGAGATGGCAACATGCATGATGGAGGCCAAAAATTTGCCACCAAATTACTGGGCCAAAGCTATCAAATATGCAACCTATATTCAGAATAGGGTGCCTCATAAACAACTTTATGGTATGACTCCCTTCGAATCATGGAGTGGGCAAAATCCAGATGTGACCCATTTCAGGATTTTTGGCTCAAAGGCTTGGGCTAGAATTCCAACAGAGAAGAGGAAGGATTTGTAGCCCCAAAGCCAAGAGTGTCTTTTTGTTGGATACTCTGAAGATTCAAAAGGGTACAAGCTGATAAATTTGAGCACAAAAAAATCCTTCATTGAAAGGTGTGTTCAGTTTGAAGAAGAACCCCTTGCAGCAGTGGAAGTTGAAGAAGCCTCTTCTCCACCTGAACCTCAAGAAGTAAGTAAAGAGTTTGTTGAACATGCTGATTCTGATTTGTCTGATGGAGATGAGTTTATTGCAGAACCTAACAGACCTACAAGGCCAAAATGGGCAGCCAAGACACTACATGCAGCAGGAGAGCTAGCTGGGGATCCCAATGACCCAAGGAGGACTAGATCTCAATTTGAG
>LPNX010083967.1:563483-618650 GCA_001517045.1 Pseudotsuga menziesii
TGTATGCCAATATCGATAGCTTCTTGCTATCACTGAATTTTGTTCGGTGGAAATCAGATCCAAATGTCTATTTGAATTTATTCAATGGTTCATTAATGATCATTTTGTTATATGTTGATGACCTCCTCATTACGGGAAGCTCAAAGGATGAGATTGCTTCCTTAAAGGGTGCTATGAACCAAGCCTTCTCCATGACAGATTTGGGGCTCTTAAGTCAATTTTTGGGGCTTGAGATTGTTCAAACCAAAGCTGGAATCAAGGTGCACCAGTCCAAATATGCCTTGGACTTTCTAAACAAATTCATAATGAAGGATTGCAAAGCAAGCAAAACTCCCTTCCTTTCAGGAGTGAAGCTGGAAGAAGCTGATTCTTCACCTATGGTAAACAATACACTGTATAGGCAATTGATTGGATGTTTATTGTATCTGACACATACTAGACCTGATTTTTCTTATGCAGTAAGTGTGGCTTATAGATACATGGATCAGCCTCATGAGATCCATTGGAAAGCAGCCAAAAGGATCCTTAACTTTGTTTAGGGAACAAGGACACATGGGATCTTCTACAAAGCAAAATCTGATCTTGATTTGATTGGATTTACTGACAGTGATTGGGCAGGTGATAGCACAGACAGAAAGTCCACATCAGGATATGTGTTCATGCTTGCAGAAGGGCCAATCAGTCGGTCAAGCAAGAAACAGAGTGCCATTGCACTCTCATCTACAGAAGCAGAGTACAGAGGAGTTGTTAATGCAGCAACTCAATGTTTATGGTTGCAGGGTTTACTTGGAGAGTGTGGTTTCGAATCAGAGTACTCAACTACCATCTACTGTGATAACCAGAGTACCATTTGAATCTGCAAAGATCCAGTTCAGAAGTAGAGAACCAAACACATTGAGATCCATAAGCACTACATCAGAGAGCTTGTGCATGATGGCACCATTCACCTACTCTTCTATTCATCTTCAGAACAAGTAGCTGATATCTTCACCAAATCATTTTGTGAGAAGACCTTCATCAATCTCAAATCACTGCTGGGGATTTCTGATCATGCTGTGAAGTATGAGTGAAGACAAGATTTCCAAATTTTGTTTTACAGTCCATGTTTAAGGGAGGATTTTCCCAAGTTGGTTTTGCCTCTTTCCTTGGTTGTATGGACATGCAATATGTAAAAGGGTGAATAAGACTTGTTGCTAGGCCCTATAATTTTCTGATATATTACTCATAATTCAGGCTGAAGTGGGGGTGTTAGAATAATCAACCCATATTTTACTACCTTAGACATTAATTTAACTATTTTTGTCTTATTTTCCTAGTTCATGTGTCCCACCTTGTGCAAGTTGTCTTTTACCTATCCATAGTGGTCAAACTTGCCTTATTTGACTCATGTAGCACTTGGGAAACCTCAAGGAATCAATTCTACTTTATTCCTGGTCTCCTAGGCACCCTTTTGCTTTTTCTGCTTTATTGCCTGCTTTTTCAGTGTTTTAAGGCAAATGGAAAAGCTAGACTAGGTGAGGTGAACTAGTTTTTTGTCCTCTTCATCCTCCACTCTTTTCTCCTTGCAAAAGCATGTATGAGTTGTCATTCCATCACTCTTTAGCTTGCTTAATCCATTTTTCTAATTCATGAGCTCCATGACAGATTTGGGATTAGCTTTTTACACCTATGGGGGATTTGCTTAATTTTAGTAAGCCTGCTTTATGCTAGATTCGAATTGCTCCTCATGCATTTGAATCCCTGATGTGTTTTATTTATTCAGAAACCTATTATGTTACAGGGTTGGCTATTGTACACTGAGTTAATACAGTTTAGTGTTCAGCTCCAATTTCAGTCTCTTTTGTGAGTGATTTTGCATGATCAATTGTTAATTGTTGTGAGTAAAATTAATCTATCACTGGGTTCAATTTCCACATAATGGAGGTGCCACTTTCCAAAGAGCTATGGATATAGATTTTAGAGGATTAATGCATAATTATGTAGTAGTCTATCTTGATGATATAACCATATATTCTAAAAAGAGGCATGATCATTTGTTTTCTCTTAGGAAGGTTTTTGAAAGATGCAGGAAGTACGGTGTCTCGCCGAACCCGAATAAGTCCATTTTTGTAGTCATGGAAGGTAAAATTTTAGGATTCCTTGTTTCAAAAGGCGGTATGGTTATCGATCCTGAAAGAACAGACGCAATTGCTAAAATTGGACTACCCAGTTCAAAGAAATCCATGTAGTCCTTCCTGGGTAAGATAAACTTTGTTAGAAGGTTTCTACCCAATTTTATTCAGATTGTTAGACCATTACAATATTTGATTAAAAAATAAGTAGAATTTAAATGGTCTGGCATTCAGAAAGACGATTTTGCTAAGATTAGTAAAGCGATTGCAAATGCTTCTGCATTGATGTCCCCTGATTTTGAAAAATATTTTATGCTCTATAATTTTGCCACAAAATTTTCTTATGATGTTGTGTTAATGCAGAAACAAGATGAGGACATTGAAATTCCTATTTCGTTCATGAGCTCTACATTTAAAGGCGCTGAATTGAATTACTCCCAGATTGATAAACATGCCTATACAATTTATAAGTCTATAAAACATTTCAGACCGTATTTATTGAAATATAGAATGAAGGTTATTGTCCCTTATGAAGCCATCAGGAATGTCTTGATCCATAAAGAACTTGGTGAGAAACGTGCCCATTGAATGACTGCACTTTAAGAATAAAAATTGGAGATCAAGCCTGCAAAAATTGTTAAAGGACAAGGTTTGTTCTTGCTAGATTGCCAATCTAATGATCCCAAGTAGGAACTACAATGGAAACAAGAGGAAGATATATCTGAGGATACTGTGAATGTTATTTCTTCTCCAGCCTCTGAATGGTATGATGACATTAGGTATTTTCTTACTCATGGATATGCACCTCAAACCTTATAATTCAAGAAGCACAAGGATTTAAGATTAAAAGCTGTACCTTATCAGTTTATTGATGGTTTAATTTTTAGAAGAAATTATGATGGTGTTTTCCTTAGGTGTCTTGAAAAGGAAGAAGATGATAATGTTTTGCTTGAATTACATGCAGGGCCTGTAGGAGGAAAATATTAAGGAGAAACAACTGTTCACAAGATCCTGAGAGCTGACTATTATTGTCCAACATTATTTAAAGATGCATATGCTTTTGTCAAAAGATGTGAATCGTGTCAAAGATGTGCCAGTAAGGTCAAGAAATATGCTTTTCCCCTCCAACCTGTCATTGTCTAGTTTCCCTTTCAACAATGGGGACTAGATTTTGTTGCTCCTATTACTCCTCCTTATTCCTTGCAGCACAGGTACATCCTTACCGCAACATATTATTTCACCAAGTGGGTAGAAGCAATTCCCCTTAGGGTTGCCAATACAAACTCAATGACATCCTTCCTAGAGAGTAACATTGTCACTAGGTTTGGGGTTCCATAATCTTTGGTTTTTGATAATGCATCTTATTTTTCTTCTATTGATATCACCCAATATGTGCTTGAAAAAGGGATTAAACTCAGATATTATGCAAACTGTTACCCACAGGGAAATAGAATAGCAAAGTCTTCGAATAAAAATTTGATCAATATTCTGAAGAAGACAGTGGCTACCCATCGTAAAAATTGTCACACTCAACTTTTTAATGCTCTATGGGCAGACCGAGTAACTCCTAAAGCTTCCATTGCGAAATCTACTTAATACCTCATCTATGCAAAATAATATCTTTTACCATCAAACATCCTACTCCCATCGTTGCAGTTGGCTCAATATTCCTCACAGGTCGACTCTCCTCCTCTTCAACAAATGATTGATACATTACTTAAATTAGAAGAAGAAAGAGAGAAGTCCAAAAATAAACTCTGCAAACATCAAGAATTAATTAAAAGATGGTTTGATGAAAAATATTCGATTGATAGGGATTTTCATGTTGGGTATTTGGTTTTGAAATGGGACAAACAACACAAGGACACAAATGAATATACTAAATTCCAGTGCTTGTGGCTAGGACCATTCATTATTACAAAAAATCTTGGCCATGGTACTGTCCGATTGCAAACACTGGAAGGTCTCTCTGAGACTTACCCAATGAATTTCCAAATCCTCAATAAGTACTTCATTTGATATAAGCATTAGCTTATCTGTACATAGGTGTGTTTCTTTTAATTTTCTTTTCTTTGGTTTTTTTTTTTTGCTTTTTTTTTCAAAACATGATATCGACAAAGCATTTGGCCAGAGTTAGTGACTAGTTTATTTCAAATCATTTTGGTTTGAAAGTTTGAAGGTGGATGTGTTAGATCACTTTACTCGGTTTATACCAAAAATAGTGTTCTCATGAGAATACAACAACTAATATGTGCAGATCATTAATTGAGATTTCCCCTCCCAAGTCACCATCTTGAAAAACCCTCATTCTGATAATCGAAGCCATAGGAGTGATTTGGTCCTCCTGTCATATGCTCCATTAGTGATTGGCAGCAAATCTTTATAGCCTCGTCAATCTTTTCTATTCTGGATCTTTCCTTGGTCACCTTGAAATCAAATAAAAATTCCCCTAAATAATTGTAAATTGTAAGATGGGGGTCTTATCACAAGCCATCCTATAAATTTCATAGATATTCAGTGAATGACATTACCAAAAGATGGTTACCAAGCCAGGGTAATGGATTGCAATTTAGATTTCAATCAATACTATTTTTGTTTTTTCTTAACTATAACTTGTTGCACTCAAGGCAGGGGAACTTATCACAAGCCAACTTGACCATGATAATGAATTCTATTTTGGAATTGAAATCCATGGTAATTTCTTTTAGTCTCAAAGATAAAATATAAGGATTCTCCTTACAGAGCTAGCTTGTTCAGTTTCCAGGTAGGATTTGTAAATGGCTTGCTTCATACCAGGGAAATGGTCTTGCTTCAACCAAGTTGTAGTTAGTTTCTTTAAAAAAAAAAATGTATATATGTTTGAAAATAAAAGTCACTAATAAATAATCAATAACTCAAGGTGATTGTTGGTTTGATGATTTTGAAACAGATCAAGGTTTTCCTCAGGTTCATCACAAACTGCCCTCTCATGCTTGCATATTGGTCATAGGGATAGTATTTTGCTTCTAAGTTGCCTTTGTCAATTGAGTATCATTACAAGTGGTTTGGGATGGGGAGATAACAAACTAATTCTACCGGATTTGATTGTAATCTTATGAAGTCACTCTTGGATTATACACCTAAATACTTTTCATGCTAACATGTCTTTCTTCAAGTTTTCAAGTTTTTTTCTACATAGATAACTGCTTCACCCAGCGAGTTCCCATTTGTTGTTGGCACAACATATCCCATTTTAATTAAAAAAATGAGAATCAGATTTACTCATCATTAAGGTAATATCTAAGGCTATGATCTTGTGTGTGGGGTATTATTCATGGTTGTCTTGATTCTTCTGTCTTTTCATGTCTTGGTTTGAATAAAATTTGCTTCAAAGCCTTATTTTTTTGGGTTTGTGGGTTGCGGAAAATATAGTATTTTTCTTTCAAATATGTTACTTCCACATTCCACATTCTACAATCCACAATCCAGATAGCGAAAATCCTTTTTTTGGGGGTTTTGGAAATTTATTGTTCCGCAACCCACAACCCGCAATGCGGATTGCGGATGTTGGAACGCTTTTTGTTTTTTATTTTCACCTTTCCGCAATCCACAACCCACAATGCAAATTGTGGATGTCAGAAAGCATTTCAAAATAAAAAATCAAGTTATCAGTCCCGCAATTCCATAACCCACAATGTGGATTGCGGAAATTGGAAATCATAAAAATACAATAAAACTGCAAGTCACACTTCCACAGTTTTGCAACACACAATGCAGATTGCAGATTGCGGAAATAAAAATAAGATGGTCGAAAAATTGAATCTGCAATTTTCTTTTTCAATTTTTCGATTCAATCTCAACCATTGATCTCTTTTGAAATCTACGATCCAGGTTCATTTCTCCGTTGAATTTGATTGTTTAAATATTTCAAATTTCTATTCTCATTTTGCCATTTCCAATTATGAATTTTATCTACGGCGGAATATTTTTACTACAATTTTTAATTAGGTCAACAAATTTAATTCTCCCTAATGGATTATTGGTAAGTTCATCAAATATTTTAACCTCAATTTGTGTAATTTTAGAAATTTAATTCGGGTAAAATTAATTCATTTTCTTCATTTTTATCATAATTTTCCTGTTTCCTTTCAATCATGTTGAGAAATACCAGGTCCAAAACGACCCTAAACGAGCAGAAAAACAAAGAACTAGATGATGGTATTTTCTCTGATACAAATGGAAGAGTTTCAGAAACTTATCACCTTGACTGGTCAATGATCTACTCTATTTTTGACAACGACAATTTCTTAGGGATTCAACATGACCAGACGACCTCTGTGAACATTAGAAAGTCTCAACTTCATGCCATAGCAGCCAAGCCCACTCTAATGCCCTATACTGATGTTGTACAATGGATAATTGACCACACAAAACCCCAAGGCTGTTTCTTCAACGACCAGGCTCAAATCCAGTTGGCCTCCTTTCACCTTGAAGTTTTTGCTAAAGATTATGCACTTAAGCAACCCCAATAGTTGCCTAATAAGCTATTTCTTGAATCCTCCGTGACACAATACAATTATGAAGAAATGATCAAGTCTTGGATGGAAAACCATGCTACCTTTCTACCTAAACTTGATAAGTTGGATCATATATCTTGGTTTAGGGAACCTTTCTCTTTTCTAGTAGCTATGTTATGCAGGTTATTTGGGCTACCCAATTGTACAATATTCAAAGTAGAATGAGAGCCCCTTTCTCATCATGTTCTTACAACTGGGGAATCCTTTAATTGGGCTCATATCCTATCAATGGTACTGAATTAAGCCATAGAAAAATATCAGAATACTCCAACGTCAAGGAATCCCGTGTTTTACCTTTCTGCCCATGTTATGGATGTTTTTTGTGCAACAATCCCTTTCCTGGCCATGGGATGGAATTGGATGAAGGTTGGACCTTAAATCCACATTTATTGCTCAGAATTATGGGAGGATAACTTTATTTCTCTCATTTATGATATTTTTGATAATTTCCTAGGTTCCATTTATCAAAGGATATCCAAAGAATATGCTCCCACCTTTTCAGCTAGAGCCAAATCATTGGTTTCTACCATGGGATATTGGTATGTTGGTGAGTATTTTTCATATATAAGGATTTGGGGCAACAACACAATTCACCTGTTGCCCAGGATTGTACCTGACAAGATGGTTCTGGAAGAGATATCCTTCCAAACAATCATTAATGGAGTATTCCCAAAGATAACTGGAGCTAAAAGGAAAGGGTGGCCTAAGTTTCCCCTTAAACTTGGATCTCTAGTAATTCAGAAATCCACTCATGCAGGTGTACTTGGAAAAAGACTCATCAATTTGAAGCTTAGATATGCCCCCAGAAGAATCCATGATCCAAAGTCCTTTTTGGAAAATCATTTCACTCAAGAACATATGAAGATTTCCGATGCTCATCAGGTGGATCCTGATAATTCTATTTATCAAGGGGCCAGTTCTTTCTTAGATGTTTTATGCAGAATCTCTTCTCCTGATGAGAATAATTTTATTTTATATTACCAACGGGAGCTCAAGACTAAAGTTCTCCATTATAGAAAGCTTGCATTGTCATTAGAGGAAAAGGAACATAAGAAATTGGTGGAAAAGGAAGCTAAAAAATCATAAGCCAACACCTCTTCCATGCTGATTGATCAAGCATGTGACTGTGGAAAAGCTATTATTGAGTATCCTCCACTACCCAAAACTTCATCTAATCTAGATGCTCTTACAAAATCAACATAAATAAAGAGGAGTTTATAACTAATGCGCTCAGTGGTTGAAGCACAGGTACTAGCCACTACCTCTCCAGCCAAGAAGAAAACAATTGAAGATCCAGTACCACATGTAAAGATGTTTGAAATAGAAGACAATGATATTGAGGAGGAAATACTCCCCACCAATTTATCATGCCCGATCACTATCGTTGTCACCCTACTAGCCAGTGTCTCAGTAAATCAGACATTTGTGGATCCACTTGAGGGTATAGTGGATGATGATTCATTCTTTGATATCCATTTCCCAGAAATCACCACCACTACCACTGAGGCATATTTTTTTCCTTTATCCATTCCAACCACTTTTCCTTCTATCACTTTGTCTAATATTATAGTTCCATATTTACCAGTAACTAAGCATCCTCCTGCTCATATTCAAGCTACATTCTCACAGCCATCCCAGCCACAACTATCTATTATATCTCTAGAGCATGTTGTCACTCATATTCCTGTCACATCTTTAGAGGTGATTAGCCCAATCACTATTTTCACTCCTCCACACTCAACCTTTCATCCTTCGATGCTATCCATCTCCATCCCCCAAATAAGCATGCATATTCCTACTCTTACTGTTTCCATGTTCCATTGGTCACAGTTTCAGAAGTGACAACACCTACTAAGGAGGAGACAACACATTTTGGAGATAACTGATGCAGTGGTTTCCCTTGGGGAATATTTTTGGAGCATGTCTAAAAGGGTTGTAGTAAATAAGGGTTCTAAGAGAACAAAACAAGGGACTTTGGTACATGGCACTGTCCCTAATCAGGTGATATGGAAAAGAGCCTCCACTGATGTGAGGAAAGAATCCCTCGAGACAACTGTTGCCATGGGAGATTTTGTTGGGGCCAACTATGAATCTGTGGCCTCACTAAATAAAGAGATTGAGGTAAAAGATCAGGAACTACAAAAGCTCAATCAAGAGCAGTCACACGCGGAGGTATAACATGGAATTAAGCTGCAGGAATTGAAGAACAAATATGAGGAAAAGATGAGGGATATGTAGGTTCAAAATAAAGTGTTACAACAACAGTTAAAAGAAGCACAAGGGTTGAATGTTAGTCATGAAGAGAAAATTGCAACCCTTGAGCAGGAATTGAAAGCTTCACAATCTCTCTCTGCTGCCTCTTCTTTTTCCAAATTTTCAAAGGAAGAATTTAAAGAGATGGCTTCCAAGATTCAGGATGATATTAAGAATGTATTGGTTGAGTTTCTCAAAGGTTTGAATGAAATACAGGGCACCTTCAACTATTTTGAACATCAATATGATGTAATTTATGTTCATAATCAAAGAAGGAAGGAAGCCACCAAATATTTTGATAATGTGGTAGATTGGTAGAGGTACATTAACTATAAGCCTGAAGATATTCTAGTCTTAGAAAAAATCAAGTTGAGGAGAATCAAAATCTCCTTGGAATCCTGGGAAAATGTCTATGAGTCAGTTGAGTCCACCATTCAATATGGACAGAGAGCCTGTAAGAAAAGATGGTTAACGTCAGAAATCCTGTTAAGTTTCTTGGACTTACCCCTCATTGATCCAATTGAAGATGCTCTGGCAACCAAGATCATGATGTAACGGGTTAAAGAAGAGTGGTCAAAAGCGAAGGAGAAAATTGAGCAGCTGGATCAAATCCATGTGGCAGAAATCAAGGAGTTGAATGAGTCACGCCTGACTTCAAAAATGAGGATCAACCTTTTTCTACATGAATGGGAGAAAGTAAAGAAGAAGGAAATCGAGTCACTCATTTGTAAAACTTAGTTACAATTGGAAATTGCCCAATATTAGGACATAGGATATTTGATGGATTTATTTTCCAAGTGGCAAACTTCCCTTGGAAAATCTTAAAACAATATTTCATGATCCCTACTTTTGTGGGAGATTTCCTTCTTTGTAATGTTTGTAATTATTATTTAAAGAGACGGAGATCTCAAATTCAGTTAGTTTCTTTCTACCATCTCTTGGTATCATTTATCAAATTTCTTTGATGAATCTTGGTTTATATTTTATCTTTTAGAAAACTTTGTTGTATGTTGCATCATTATTGAACACATTAACCTCTGTTTTGATTCGTCATTACTCAATTATCGTGTTAATTATGTATTAAACTAATTTATTCATTTAATTTATATATTTATTATTGCAACCATTGAACAGTTACTCGTTTTAAATGCTAATTTTTCAATTGGCATGTTCGTGATAGAACAATTATGTGTTTAAATTCTTTGGATGAAATAACTCAATTGTAATTGTTTTACTTTATCTAAAGTTGATAGGGTTAGATATGATTTATATGTTTATAGATTGGAGTGGATTATGTCAAATATTGTTAATTTGATTGTTCTACCTCTTACTATCATCTTTCATAGATTTATTTTAATCACATACACCCGTTTACTTTGTTACCACACACCCTTCAGATCTTCCACATAGGAATAAGATATCCATTTAGATTTGTTTACACAGTACCAATGGAGGCCTAATATTCGTAGGGGTTAGTCATACCAAAAAATTTGGGGATATGATCATCCTTGCGTAGGATTATTTGACTCCTTTCAGATTAGGATTTCTCCTCCCGTTGATTGCCTTGTAATTTTTCCAGCAATTACCTTCCAGGCATCAACACACTGTACATGGTTAAATTCTATATCCAGGAATTTTTGCTGGGTTTTCTTCCCCACAAGGGTTTCCTAGGATAAATATTTGTGTTCTATTTTAAAATGTTGTGCTTGTTAATATTTCAATGATCCTTTTGTTTTGGTATAGCAACTTTTAAAATATTAACATGGAATCAGAGAAAACTTGAAAGAAGACATTATGCAACAAATTTTCCAGCAGTTCAACAAGCTAGGGATCACTATTACGGACAACTCCTTCGATAGATCAACAGAAAAAGAAGGACTATTGAACTCTCCCTAGGAGGGTGCATATTTATGTCAAAATAGTTTTCATTTCTGTGGATTTTCATTTTTTGACCTACCACTACTGTCGAGAGAAACTTGGGCATTAGATTTTTCAAGGTTCTATCCACAGATTCAGGAAAAACAATATATAGACCAATCACCTTGGGGAGGTGCATATTTTTCTCCAATCAATTTTTCAAGTGACCAGTTGGAAAATTAGGGTTTTTCTGTCAAACCCTAGGTCATCTTGAAGTAGGTTCTAGAAGCATTCCTCAAATTGGTAAGTACTATCTCCTATATTTCTATTTGAGGTTCTCATTGATTAAATATGACGAACAGTACCAAGCTTGATGAAAAGCTTGAAGGAGCATATAATTTCAGAGTATGGAAGTACAAAGTCATGCTTATCCTTGAAGAACGTAACCTAGAAGTCTACATCAAAGATGAGGTTAAGGAACCAGAGGAAGATGAAGCTAAGGCCAAGCACAAGAAGGATATGATCAAAGCTAAGAGGATCATAGTTGATTCTATCAAGGATCATTTGATCCTTCAAGTATATTCCAATTATACTCCAGAGGAAATGTTTGATGCATTAAATAGTCTATTTGAAGGAAAGAACATCAATGGAAGAATGAACTTGAGAAACCAAATCAAGGGTGTGAAGATACAAAAGGAATATAGACTATGCAATAATACTTCTCAAGAGTATTTCAGATCAAAGAACAACTAGAAGCTATTGGTGACATGGTGGAAGAAGCAGAAGTGGTGATGACCACATTAAATTGTCTTCCAAGAGAATGGCATTCCTTCATCAGAGGAATATGTGCTAGAATAAAGTTAACCAAGTTCAACAAACTATGGTAAGAATATGTACAAGAAGAAGGAAGGACAGAAAATAGAGAATATAAGCTAAATGATATTGAAGATCAAGCTCTAGCTTCTCATGCAAAGAATGGAAGAACAAAAGGAAGGATCGAGGATCACCTCCTAGAAGATCAAAAGACTTCAAGAGAAGTAAGAATCCTAACAAGGACTACTCATCTTAAGAATGTTATACATGTCATAAGTTGGGACACATTTACAAACATTGTCCACTTAATAAAGACAAGTTCAAGAAGAAGAACTGAAAATTCCATGCCCATGTATTCGAAGATAATGAATCAAATGAACAAAAGAATAGAGAAAAGGAGACTCTAGTGAAGAATATGTCTTAATTTCAGCTCTCACATGATCGGTCTCTCATGGAAGTGACACTTGGATCATAGATAGTGGTGCTTCCAAACATATGACATGTGAGAAAGAATCTCTCTCATGTCTTACCCAGAAAGACTATCCACACAAGGTGCAACTTGGAGATGATTATCAATATCCCATCAAAGGAATGGGAGAAGCCTCTTAAAAGATAAAATACAGAAAGTCCATAAGTTGAAAGAAGTATTATATGTTCCAAGTTTAAATAAGAATATTATTTCTATATCATCTTTAGATAAGAAAGGTTTTAGAGTTTTCTTTGTAGATGGTGAAGTCCTTATGTGGCCGAAAGGGAAGACAATAGATGATGTAATTGTAATTGGTGTTGACAAAGGAGAAATATACAAATTGAAGGGCACATAGATTCAACCTTTACAACCAGTTCCATCAGTCCATGTGAACTATGGCATAGAATAATTGCTCATGTGAACTACAAAGCATTACCAATTGTGAGCAATTTAGTGACAGATCTACCAGATATCTAGATGAATCATGAAGGAGTATGCAAAGTATGTGCTCAAGGAAAGAATACCGAGAACCCATTTCCAATAAGTAACAATAAAGAAAAGAGAATCTTGGATATTGTCCACTCAAATGTGTGTAGACCAATGTCAACTACTTTCTTAAGAGGATTTGTTTATTATGCCTCTTTTATTGATGACTACTCCCGTAAGAATTGGATATACATTTTGAAAGGTAAAGATGAATTATTTGAAAATTTTAAAGAGTTCAAGGCTCTTGCGAAAAATCTTTCTGAAAATAAGATCAAGACCTTGAGATTAGATAATGGAGGAGAATTCACTTCAAATGAATTCAACGACTTCTGTAAATAAGCTAGGATTAAGAGGGAGTTTACTACACCCTATAATCCTCAACAAAATGGAGTAGTAGAAAGGAAGAATAGATATATCATGGAAGTAGTTAAAGCCATGATCCATGATCAAGATCTACCCATGCATTTATGGGATGAAGAAGAAAGGACCACAATCTATGTGCAGAACATAATATCCCACAATGCTCTTGGGAACAAAACTCTAGAAGAAATGTTTACCAGTGAAAATCCCAAAGTCATCCATATGAATATTTTGGTTACATATTCCCAAGAATAAAATATCAAAGCTGGACCCTTTAGGAAAGAAGGGAATATTTGTTGGATACAAAGACTAGTCAAACGATTACAAAATCTACATCGTAGGTTTCTGTCAGATTAATATCAGCAAAGATGTCACATTTGATGAAAATGCATCTTTCAGCAAATCCAAAAAGAACTATGTAGATGAATATCATGAAGAAGAGAAAGAGAATCCTAGAATTACAGAAGCCAGTAGATCACCAGTTAGAGATGTTGAATAAGAACCCATACCTGAAGATCATGACATGGCAGAATCCCAAAGACCCATGGAGACACCCCATGAGATGATTTCAACAACGGTAAGGCTAGCTTGGGCTTGTGATATAATATGAGAAACAGAAAGATATGGTGCACCAGAAGGAAGCAAGAGACCAAGACTCTACTCCATCTATGTAGCATTGATGTGCAATGTTGTTGATGATGAATAACCCACATGTTTTGAGGAAGCTACAAAGAAAAAGGAATGGATGGATGCCATGATTGAAGAATACCGGTCTATCATAAATAATAATGTTTGGGATGTGGTGCCAATACCGAAGGATAAATCAATGGCCTCTTAAAAATGGATTTTCAAGAAAAATCATTCTCAAATGGAAGTGTTGAAAAGTTCAAAGCAAGATTTGTTGCATGGGAATTATATCAAAAGGAAGGGATTGATTATGAAGAGAATTTTACACCAGTAGAAAGATATACTTCAGTCAAAACTATCCTTGCCTTGGCATCTAAGATAAAATGGAATCTACACCAAATGGACGTAAATACAACTTTTCTAAATGGTGGCACAGAATACAAGTGTACATTGAACAACCACAAGGTTTTGAGACACAAAACAAGAAGACACATGTATGTAGATTGAATAAAGCACTATATGGGTTGAAGAAAGCACCTGGAGCGTGGTATGAAAGAATTGATGGCTTCCTGTTGAGCTCAAGATTTACCAAAAGTAAAGCAGATTCCAACCTTTACTATAATGTTGTAGATGATGGGATCATGATATTATTGTTATATGTGGATGGCCTATTTGTCACATCCCCATGCCTCTGACCGACAAAGAGGACGCAATCTCCATGGCTTAAACCACCCAGGCTAAGAGCCCCATGAACATATGCATACCCAAAATCGCTGAAACAAAATGCTGAAGGAAAATGCGTTGAAGTAAAACATGCACTTATGCAATCATCTATCAGACACAGCAGAAACATCATACATTCAAACAAGCATTCATCATACACAGCAGAAACCAACAACATTCATACATGTGTGCATTCAGTTAACATGTTCATCATTTTTATTAACATAAAATAAGGTTGCAGAAGTAAAATGAACAAGATCACTTATCTTATGAAGAACTCGATCCGCAACCAGCTACGTCGCTGCAACGTTCCACCCAACCATAGGCCAGCGTGCTCCTTAATCTCTCAGTAGCGCTGCCACCCCTGAGCTGGGCATGATTCTCCAAGGAATAAGGGAACTAGCAGGCTTACACGTAGCCAAAGGTATACAAGACACAGCCAAGCCAACACATTTGGGTTTATCAAGCCATCCAGGAGTTGGGAAAGGATAAATGCTAAGCTGGTGAGCTCATTACAAAGCCAAGAACACCTACACCAGAACTAGCCTGACCTTTAAGACACCCAAACACACCCAACAAAAGGAACCAATCCCTTCTCTACTACACAGTCCCTCAGGCCCTGCATTCCCTTCCAGTGCTATTCAGGGGTGATGGAGAAGAAGGCCAGCCCTCTAGCTCTGTCTGTGTGGCTTCCAGCCACCAGGTTTATCAAGCAAAACTAAGCCCCCATCCCTGCTCCTCTCACAGTCCGAAGACCAACTATTGCACTCAGGAAATTACTTTAGCTATCACAGCTTAAACAGGGAAAAATGAATTCCAAGTGGATTACTCATCCCCAAACGTATCAGTGGACATGGGGAAAGGACAACAGTCCCGAAATTGTAAAACATACATTACCAACATACACGGGGAAAACAACAGTCCGTTTTACACAATCGAAGATGTTGAGGAAAAACGTATGCAGACCACATTGGGAACGAATTTACAGTCTCCCGACTGGTGCATGAACAACCACAATGCAGAACCCACAAATCAACCCATGAGTACAGGACGGAGCCACACCATTCCCAAATATGCAGAGGAAAACTACTGCGTGGGTAAATCCAGTAAAATCTTGTGCGTGAAGACGAAAAACGGGAAAGAATCCCTCTGCGTGAGAATGAACAACAATGGAGGGGACGCGAATTGCAAGTGAGTGAGCGTGAGCATCTTCTGCCCCTGCATGAGGACGGATAGCAAATCGTGAGGCCACGAAATAGAGAGTGCGTGGATGGACAGAAAACCAGCAGTGCGTGAAAGGGGAGTGTGTGAGTGCTTCAGCTCATCGTGGAAGAGTCGAATTGCCTCCATGAGTGAAGTCAACCGTGGTGGAGTGTACGTGTGGGTGAGGACTGACAGTCCTGCCACCCCACTCCCAAAACAATTAACTGCCTCAACCACCACCAGCAATTCTTCAATGAAAGTGGTTGGGTAAGCCAAAGGAAAAGAAGACACATGGGTTTTCACCCCATTGGCCAAGGTTTGACAAATTTCCCCACATACTTACCCTTGTGAAAATCATGCCCTTTTCTCATTTTAGTTGCCGCGATCATAGCTGGTCGGGTTCATTTAATTAATTATAGATGCATATTTACATGATGACCATCATAATATATGCTGCATGCCCCGATATACCATCGATGACAAATTCAAATCCAAAACATAACATAATCGATCAATGGTGGGGCCTTGGCCTTTAGCTCCGCACCATGATCATTTAATATATACATCATGTACATCTAATGCAACAGGGTCAAAACCGAGGCATTACATTCCCCTCCCCCTTCAATATAACTGTCCTCAGTTCTTACAAAATTGAACAAAATGCTATACTGATATCGCCTCAGTGTTCCGCAAAATTGAACAAAAATGGATGTGCCAATCGCATGGCATCCTCCAGCTCCCATGTAGCCTCTTCAGGTCCGAAGTGCTCCCATTGCACCTTTACCTGACCTATGGCTCGGTTCCGGAGCATTGTGACCTTCCTGTCGAGGATGCACATTGGCTCGATTCGGAACTCTCCCTCGGGTTCCATTTGAATCACATCCCAATTTATCACATGGTTAGGATCATGTACATATCTCTTAAGCAAAGAAACATGAAAAACATTATGAGCCCTAGTGCTAGCAGGCAATGCAAGTCTATATGCAACAGGCCCTATTATTTCAAGCACTTTAAACGGCCCACAATATCTTGGTGACAACTTGACACAACTTCCAAGCTTCAAGGAACTCTTCCTTGCCCTCACTCTGAGGTATACATGATTCCAAAAACTGAACTCCCTGTTCACCCTATGCTTATCTACATAGCTTTTCTGTCTGTCCTGTGCTACTTTTAGCTTCTGCCTGATCTTTACGACCTCTTGCTCCATTTCCTTGAGCAATTCTGGTCCAAGCACAATCCTGTTCACTAGATTATCCCAAGTCACTGGTGTCCTACACCTTCTTCCATACAAAGCTTCATACGGACTCATCCCCAAGGATGCTTGATGTCCATTGTTATAAGCAAACTCTACCAAGTGTAAGTAATCTTCCCATTTGGTTGGTTTGTCCATTACGTACATGCGAAGCATATCTTCAAGCACCTGATTAACTCTCTCTATCTGACCATCTGTTTGAGGATGGTATGTAGTGCTGAAGTTTAGCTTTGTACCCAAATATGCAAACAACCCCTTCCAAAAGTTGGAAGTGAAATTGACATCCCTGTCAGAGACTATTGCCTTCGGCAATCCATGCAATTTTAATATCTCCTTCATGAAGATCTTTGCAATGTCGCTAGTCTCATATGTAGACTTAACCGGTATGAAATGTGCTACCTTAGTCAACTTGTCCACCACAACCATGATAGAATCTTGTTGTCTCCAAGTCATTGGAAATCCTGTAATAAAATCCATGGAAATAACTTCCCATTTCCATTCTAGAACTGGCAAAGGATGCAACAAACCTACTGGATGTTGATGCTCAACCTTTACCTGCTGACATTTCATACACCTTGAAATGTATTCAGCCATGTCCCTTTTCATTCCTGGCCAAAAGTACTGCTTTCTAGCTGTAGCAATTGTCTTCTGATATCCTGGGTGACTAGAATACGGAGCCTGATAAATTTCATCCATAACAACTCTCCTCAAATCTGCTACATTCAGAATATAAGTTCTTCCTTTATAAGTGAGAAGCCCATCTCCTTCCAATTTATATCCCTCATACCTCTTCTCAAGACCTTGCTGCTGCAATTTGTCTTTTACCTACTCATACAATGCATCTCCAGCAGCATGACTAGCAATCTGCTGCCTCAAATCTGATTGGAAAATACTAAGAGATGCCACATGCATTTCCTGCACCGTTCTGCTGAGTGCATCAGCTACCTTATTCTCTTTTCCCTTTATGTGCGTTATTTCAAAATCAAACTCACATAAAAACTCCAGCCATCTTGCTTGGCTAGCATTTAGAGTAGGCTGATCAAACAAATACTTTAGACCACAACGGTCTGTTCTGAGCTCAAATCTCCTACCCATCAAGTAATGCCTCCACATCTTGAGAGCATGTACTATGGCTGCAAGCTCTAGGTCATGAGTGGCATAGTTCTTCTCATGCTCCTTCAGCTTTCTTGACTCATAACATATCACGTGGTTGTCTTGCATAAGGACTCCTCCAAGCCCTTGTCCGCATGCATCGGTACACACCACAAAATATTTCTCTGGATCTGCAACCTTTAATACAGGTGCACTAGTGAGAATATTCTTCAACCTCTGGAAGCTTTCTTCACACCTCGATGTCCATTCGAACTTCATCCCCTTCTTTTTCAAAGAAGTGATGGCATGTGCAACTTTGGAGAATCCATCAATGAATCTCCTGTAGTATCCTACAAGTCCCATGAAAGATCTTACATCTGTCACATTTCTTGGAGTAGGCCAATTTGTAATGGCTTCGATCTTTTCAGGGTCCACAGATATACCCTCCTCTGAGATAATGTGACCCAAGTACTGAATTCTATCTCTATAGAAGTCACACTTGCTCAGTTTTGCATACAACTGATGCTCCCTGAGCAAATTCAATGTCAATATCAAGTGCTCTTCATGCTCTTCCTCATTCTTAGAATAAACAAGAATGCCATCAAGGAAAACAAGAACAAACTTGTCCAAATACCTGCTGAAGACGCTATTCATAAGGCACATAAATGTAGCTGGTGCATTTGTGAGACCAAATGGTACCACTACAAACTCATAATGCCCATACCTTGTCCTGAAGGCTGTCTTATGAATGTCTTCATCCTTGATTCTCACCTGATGGTAACCAGACCTCAAGTCAATCTTGGAAAATACCTTTTCTCCTCTCATTTGATCAAAGAGGTCATCAATCCTGGGAAAAGGATATTTATTCTTCACAGTAACCTTGTTCAATTGTCTGTAGTCAATACATAACCTGAGTGTACCATCTTTCTTCTTTACAAACAGAACCAGTGCTCCCCAAGGGGACACACTCAGCCGGATATACTTCTTTTCCAACAACTCTTGCAGTTGCATCTTCAACTCTAACATCTCCAGTGTACTCATCCTGTAGGGTGCCTTGGACACTGGTGCTGCTCCTGGCACAAGTTCAATAGTGAAGTCAATGTCCCTCTTTGGAGGAAGCCCTGGAATCTCATCAGGAAACACATCCATGAATTCCTGTAACACCTGATAGTCCTCTAGCCTAGGAGTTTCATCTCTTGTTTCCTCCAAAATCTGAGTTGCATATAGCTGGCAACCCTTCCTACAGAACTTCTTTAACTGCATTGCTGAAACCTGCCGTACTGAAATCACCTTTGGAATACCTTTCACAACTACTAGGTTCCCTTCTTCATTCATGCACTCGAAAGTCTTATTGTAACAATCAAGCTTCACCCTGTGAGCTTCTAACCAATCCATTCCAATGAGAACATCATAGGAACCAAGCAGTAGAATATTCAGATCTACCCAAGTGACCAATCCATCCATGACCAATGGAAATTTCTCTACCACTTCACTGACCTTTCTCTTAGTTCCAGTGGCTAGCTGAACTAACCAAGATTTCCTATGCTTTACTTTCTTAAAAGCACAATTCTCCACTACTCTAGGAGTAATGTAACTGTGAGTAGAACTAGGGTCAATCAAAATAGAAACAGATTGCTCAACAATCTTACCTGCTACTTCAACCACATCTGAATGGTGATCTGCCTGACGGTCCTCCAGTGCTGCATAGATCCTAGGAACTGCCCTTGCTACTTGACCCACTGTTTCTGCTTCTTGAATGTTACAAGCTGGTCTTACACTCTCATTCTAGAGTGGACAATTCCTGCGCATGTGGGATCCTCCACATTTCCAACATTGAAGTGGTCCTCTATTCTGTTGTGGATCCTTAGGCTTTTCTCCTATCACTCCAACTGGTTTACTCGCAGCTTGAGATGGTTGCTTCTATTGATTCCTGAAGTTAGAAGGTTTGAAAACTTTCTTCCTTTGGTCAAACTTCTCGTTCTTCTTGTCCTTCCATGCCTTATGGTAATCCGGCTTACCTTTTCTTTGCTCATAACAATACTTAGCTTTCCTTATTGCTTCTTCAAGAGTTCTAGGTTCATAAAAATCAATTCTATCTTTGTAAGACTGAGGTAATCCACTCAAGAAATGCTGGACCTTCACTTTTTCATCTCTGATGTACCGGACATACCTCAACAACTCCAAAAACTTATTTGCATACTCTTCCATGGTCTGCTGTCCTAATCTCAACTCATGGAACTCCTTAATCTTGTCATCATAATACCTGTGAGAGAGGTATTTCTACTTAAAATACTTCTTGAACTGTTTCCACTTAAGTCTTCATTCACTGATCCTTTTTACTTGCTTGAAGTGTTCCCACCAAATGGATGCTCTTCCATTCAGGTTGAATATGGAAACTCTTGCCTTCATGTTTCCTGAATAATCCTGCACTTGAAAGTACTTCTTTATTCCAAGAAGCCAAGCTTCAGCCTCTTGTCCAGTCTTTATCTCGCCATCAAATGTAGGAGGTTTAGCTTTCTTGAATTCATCTCGAGAGTGATCCCTATGGTGTCTCTTTCTCTTTATTTTATGAGAAGAAGAGATTGAATCCCCACTGGATTCTTCGGAATCAGATGATCCACTAGAAGTCCTTCTCTTTCTCCTAGTGCTGCTCTTACTACCTTCTGGTCTTGCTGTACCTCGCCCAGAGTCTATCTTCCTTTGCAAGTCTTTCAAACTCTACAACATAGCAGCATTCAACTGATGCTGCTCTTCCTGGGCTTTGATCAAGCTTCTCATAGTAGCTACAACATTTGACGGTGTCTCTTGGAATCTCCTTCCATTAGACTCTATGTCATCATTTCTATTACGGACATTTTCTCCCACGACATCTTCTACTCGCTCATAGGAATCTCGAGCGTCATACCCATCATGGGTTCTCATACTGAACCACCTCTAGCTTACCAAACTATACTACCTGGAATGCTGCTCTTGAAGGTGACTATGATTCTGCAAACGTGTTAGTAACACAAATGTTGGATGCATATCATTGATATAAATAAGAATCACTTACCTTCTCCTGGAATAATCCATGAAATAACAATTTGCCCAAACACACAAAATTTTCCTCATCAAAGAATGTCTATCTGAGGGGGACGACAGGGTCAAGGGGTCTTGCCCCCTTGTGGCTTCCACTGCAGGGCGGGTCGAGGGCAGCGTCCTCGTTTTTTTTTTTAATTATTGGTTGTCACGCAATTTGGCGCATAATATCGCTGCCACTTTCTCACTATTCAGCCCTGAAATTTCACTGAAAAACCACTGAAAATTCCTCTAGAAAACAGCTAAATTTTCCCTTTTCCAATTGGGTTTCTTTCCCCAATTATTCTTCCATAGAATCGACTCCTCTTCCCTTATCTCTTCCATAGAATCGGCTCCTGGAACCGCTAATTCTTCTGCAACGGCGGCTCGGGGAACCGCTAATTCTTTCGACGTTTCGGCGGTCTCTCCCGTCGGAAGACTTAATGATTTCGCTTCCGCAATGGCGGCTCACGAAATGCTTTCTCTTCCAAACGACATCGACAGTCTTTCTGATCGGAAGACTTAAGGCTTTCGCTTCCGCAACGGCGGCTCGCAAAACACTTTCCCTTCCAATTGGTCGCTCCTTCCTTAAAGAATTTTTTAGCTTCGGCCGTCGGTGGTCTTCTTGATCGGAAGCCTTACCACTTTCGCTTCCGCAACGAGGGCACACGAACCACTTTCTCTTCCACAATGGCGGCTCTCGGAACACTTTCTCTTCCGCAACGGCGGCTCTCGGAACACTTTCCCTTCCGATTGGCCGCTCCTTTCTTAAAGAAATTTTAACTTCGGACGTCGGCAGACTTCTTATATCGGCAGACAAATGACTTTGGCTTCCGCAACGGCGGCTCGCCAAATGTTAACTTCTTCTGATGGGCACTTACTTAGAACAATTTCAACGTCGGGCGTCGACGGACTTCTTACATCGGAAGACAAATGGCTTTGGCTTCCGCAATGGCGGCTTGCCAAATGCTTTCTCCTTCTGATCGGCGTCGGCAGCCTTTCTGATCGGAAGCCTTAATGCTTTCGCTTCCGCAACGGCGGAAGTTCACTTCGTGAACTCTTCCGTAACGGCGGAAGTTCACTTCGTGAACTCTTCCGCAACGGCGGAAGTTTTTCCGCTGGCTCTTCTGCCTGCTCCAACACATCGAAATTTCCATAGTTTTCTTCCCCGTCGGAAGACTTAGCAGTTTGGACTTCTGCAACAGCAGACGGGAAACTGCTAACTCTTCCGCTACAACGGAGGTGTTTTCGCTGGTGGCCCGACTGTTCCATACTTAGCCAAATTTTCTCAATTTCACAGTCATTCATATTATGACTTCTGCTGGGCAGAATGAAATACAACTTCTGTCAGTTGCTTCTTCTTGGACCATAGAGGCCCATTGTTGTCAACATTGCTCTGATACCATACTGTCACATCCCCATGCCTTCGACCGGCAAAGAGGACGCAATCTCCATGGCTTAAACCACTCGGGCTAAGAGCCCCATGAACATATGCATACCCAAAATTGCTGAAAAAGAATGCTGAAGGAAAATGCGTTGAAGTAAAACATGCACTTATGCAATCATCTATCAGACACAGTGGAAACATCATACATTCAAATAAGCATTCATCATACACAGTGGAAACCAACAACATTCATACATGCGTGCATTCAGTTAACATGTTCATCATTTTTATTAACATAAAATAAGGTTGCAGAAGTAAAATGAACAAGATCACTTATCTTATGAAGAACTCGATCCGCAACCAGCTACGTCGCTGCAACGTTCCACCCAACCATAGGCCAGTGTGCTCCTTAATCTCTCAGCAGCGCTGCCACCCTCGAGCTGGGCATGATTCTCCAAGGAATAAGGGAACTAGCAGGCTTACACGTAGCCAAAGGTATACAAGACACAGCCAAGCCAACACAGTTGGGTTTATCAGGCCATCCAGGAGTTGGGAAAGGCTAAATTCTAAGCTAGTGAGCTCATTACAGAGCCAACAACACCTACACCAGAACTAGCCTGACCTCTAAGACACCCAAACAAACCCAACACAAGGAACCAGTCCCTTCTCTACTACACAGTCCCTCAGGCCCTACATTCCCTTCCAGTGCTATTCAGGGGTGATGGAGAAGAAGGCCAGCCCTCTAGCTCTGTCTGTGTGGCTTCCAGCCACCTGGTTTATCAAGCAAAACTAAGCCCCCATCCCTACTCCTCTCACAGTCCGAAGACCAACCATTGCACTCAGGCAATTACTTTAGCTATCACAGCTTAAACAGGGAAAAATGAATCCCAAGTGGATTACTCAGCCCCAAACGTATCAGTGGACATGGGGAAAGAACAATAGTCCCGAAATGTAAAACATACATTACCAACATACACGGAGAAAATAGTAGTCCATTTTAGACAATCGAAGCTGCTGAGGAAAAACGTACGCAGACCACACTGGGAACGAATTTACAGTCTCCTGACCAGTGCATGAACAACCACAATGCAGAACCCACAAATCAACCCATGAGTACAGGACGGAGCCACACCATTCCCAAATATGCAAAGGAAAACTACTATGTGGGTAAATCCAGCAAAATCCTGTGCGTGAAGACGAAAAACAAGAAAGAATCCCTCTGCGTGAGAATGAACAACAATGGAGGGGACGCGAATTGCAAGTGCGTGAGTGTGAGCATATTCCACCCCTGTGTGAGGACGAACAACAAATCGTGAGGCCGCAAAATGGAGAGTGCGTGGATGGACAGAAAGACCAGCAGTGCGTGAAAGGGGAGTGCGTGAGTGCTTCAGCTCGTCGTGGAAGGGTCGAATTGCCTCTATGAGTGAAGTCAACCGTGGTGGAGTGTACGTGTGGGTGAGGACTGACAGTCCTGCCACCCCACTCCCAAAACAATTAACTGCCTCAACCACCAGCAGCAATTCTTCAATGAAAGTGGTTGGGTAAGGCAAAGGAAAAGAAGACACATGGGTTTTCACCCCATTGGCCAAGGTTTGACAAATTTCCCCACATCCTTACCCTTGTGAAAATCATGCCCTTTTCTCATTTTAGTTGCCGCGATCGTAGCTGGTCGGGTTCATTTAATTAATTATAGATGCATATTTACATGATGACCATCATAATATATGCCTCATGCCCCGATATACCATCGGTGACAAATTCAAATCCAAAACATAACATAACTGATCAATGGTGGGGCCTTGGCCTTTAGCTCCACACCATGATCATTTAATATATACATCATGTACATCTAATGCAACGGGGTCAAAACCGGGGCATTACACTATTTTTTATAGGAGAGGAGAAGCTCATCAACGAATGTAAGAAGAATCTTGCAGCAAAGTTTGAGATGAAAGACCTTGGCATGATGCATTACTTCCTAGGTCTCGAGGTATGGCAGTTCCCAGATGAGGTTTTCCTAAACCATGGAAAATATATAGTTGAGATACTAAAAATATTTGGGATGTTGGATTGCAAGGAAATGAACACTCTGATGGTGACAAACCCGAAGCTCTAGATCATGACTCTTCAGAAGTAGTAGATGCCACACTATACAAACATATTATTGGCTCACTGATGTATTTGATAAATACAAGATCGGATATATGCTTTGTTGTAAGCACCTTGAGTCAATATATGGTGGAGCCCCAACATGTTCACTTAGTTGCAACAAAACATGTGATGAAGTACCTAAAGGGTACATTAGATTATGGACTCATATATGCAGTCGATAGTGAGTTAAGATTGTGTGGCTATTCTAATTCAGATTGGGCAGGAAGTGCTAAATATAGAAAGAGAACTTCAATTAGTTTGGGATCATGTGTGATCTCATGGATTAGCAGAAAGCAAACCAGTGTTGCGCTCGGTACACTCGAGATTGAATACATTGCAACATGTTCAACCTGTAGCAAAGCAATATAGATTCATAAGTTATTAGTAGGATTGTTTGATACCGAGATGGATGCAACTAATATTTATTGTGATAACCAGAGTTGCATCAAGTTGACAAAGAACCCAGTTTTCTGAGATGTGATGCTTGTGATGATGTGGCAAGATGTGATGCTCGTGATGATGTGCTGAGATGTGATACTTGTGATGATGTTCCTAGATGTGATGCTTGTTATGATGTTCAAAGATGGTGATACTCGAGATGATGATGATATAGTTGTTACAAAACTTCCTATGACATATAGACTTACCACTTAGCTGTACATATGTGTTGTTAGTACTGTTGTTATAGAACACCTTGTTAAGAGGGAGTGTTAAAGAAATGTAACTATAGAAGATATTGTATTTTGTATTATTATTATTATTATTCCTCCTTACATAGATGTTGTTCCTTCGGTTGGGGATGTCATTGATGTAATTGGTCATGTAAAGTATTGATGTAAAAACTTCGTTGTAAGTTGGGTCAGTAGTACCCACAAAAGTATTATTAAAATGTAATTTTGCATATTCCAAGGAAAGTTAGCCTTGATTGTGAGGAGAAGTTGACCATGTTGGGTTATTAGGATTCTCTGTTGATGTGTATAAATAGGTGAGGCACCTCCCTCATTTGGACACACTTAGAACTCAAGCAAGTTCACTAGAGAAAGAAGGAGCAGTCCATCTAACCAGGAGGAAGCAATCCATCTGAGAGGGAGGAAGCAATCTAGTCTTATTTTTGGGGTCTTACACTATACTTGGTTGAAGTCTATATCGAGGAATATTTTCTAGGTTTTCTTCCCCACGAGGGTTTCCCAAGATAAATATTTGTGTTCTCTTTTGTTATGTTGTGCTTGTTATTCTTTCAGTGATTCTTTTGTTTTGGCATTACAAATTTTAAAATCTTAACACAAGTAATATAATATGCAAGGTAAACTCTCACCAGTTTAAATAATTATTTTTTGGTCCCAAGATTGCCATCCTAATAGACTTGTATCTAATTAAAGTCTTGTTATTTGTTTATTTCTAGAAATCCATTCAAATTAACTAAGGATGAAAACAATAATAAATACTAAAAGGTACATATAAAATGATGCAATGTTTTCCATCTATTGAAGCCATTGGAAATTGGTCTCATATACATACACGCTGCAAAATGAAAAACATGCAGCGATTATCACTATCTTTCAAGTCTTTATTTTTTATATTTTGTTTCTTAATTTCCTATAGGTACGCCATCGTTCACTGACCATTAGTCATTCCTTTTCTCACAACTTAGTTGGGATTCAAAATACAGCTCATAAATCCTTTAGATAGTAGTCTTCCTACAAAAAAGGAAAACAAACAACCACATATTTACTTTCAAGTCTAGACACTAGAGATAATTCAAACTATAAATATTTGGGACAATATTTCAATGACATGCTAAGGTGGATACATATATGAGGAAAATTTTGCAATGAGCATGGAATGCATTCTTCCTACTACAAAATAGAAGCATTGCAACATCGATTTTGGATTGACAAAGTTTGTGCTCCCGCTTTCAAATTCTCTTTATACTAGTACTCCTTTATGGATGCAAGTATGGGGACTAACCATACCCATAAAATTAGGGAAACAAATCAAGTGAGTACAATGTTGGTGTTTTAAAACCAACATGTACTGAAAGCACCTACTTGAAGGTCGGAAAATATTGAATGGTAGATCAATTAGGTTTAATGAAAATGGAAAAGAAATATAAAACAAACCCTTAACAATCATGCAATTCCATATAGAAGAATCTAGCTAAATAAACAGAGAAACATGATGTAAATAATTGTATTTTTTGTATTAACAAAAGAATAAAGTGTAAGACACACATTGGTGTTGGATGAAGTTGATGTGCACCTTTGCAACCAACCAAATGGAGGTTTCTTCTTCTCCTTTGATGCTCTACTCCCAACCAAGTGATATCTGTGAAGGATCCCTAGTGGTAAAAGGAAAAACATGTATTAGGATGTGTGTGTGTGTGTGTGTAAGAAAACCAACAACATAAACTTGTTCTTATGGATAGGAATTGTGTTTTGTTATGGCCTTAAGGGATTTATTAAAGGAAAGAATATGGATTTTTGAACTAGCTCCAATGTGAATAATCCATTTTCATTAATGACTTAGTGGATGAATGTAAGTATTGGAGACCAAATCAAATGCTATTTCAGAAATAACAGTTTGGGAACATCCACACTCAACCACTACACCTTTTTGGAAGACACAAAATAATTCAGAGTAACCAGATTCCTTTTTTAGATCCTTGTCATGGGTTTTGAGGCTTTTTGTGTGACAAGGTTGCATGTAATTTTAGGAAAATTAAGTCAACTCATGACTTTAGTTCAGTTTTTGGTCATACTATTTAGGTCATGTGGTAATGGAGGTGATGGAGATTGGGTTTCTAATATTGGATATGAGGTATAACAGTGACAATGCTCATGGCAATGTAGGTGAGAAAAATTAGGATGTTAATAATTGCCTCTTGATCTGTGAGGTTAGGATCTCATCATATGGCCAACATGCATCATAGGTTTTCCCCCTTTCAATCCATTAAAAATGATAAATCCCTAGGGAAGGATTGAGAAAGATCCCCCCCCCACCAAGGGTGCCATAGAGGCCTTGCTTGCAAGATATAAAACCAATGGGGTTATGTGTATAGAATATGAAATAAAAATGAGGCGGGCATACCAATTCTTACAACAATGTCTCAATACAATATGGGATAAAGAATCCTTGCTAAAAAATGGAGAGGACCAAGATTTGCAAGGGTTGATAGCATGAGAAACTCCTCACAAGTGGATCAATTACTGAAAGACTATGCCAAATAGGTTTAGAGAACTACAACTAAAAATATATCATTGTCACCGATGAAACCCAAGCATATCAAGAAGTTAAAATTGAAGGGATTACAAGATAGACTCAAGAATTGGAGTGAGTCATGAATTTATGGGGTCTTCAACCAATTTGGAATAAGAAAAACACCATACTATACAATTCTCATTGGTTCAATAAGGTGTTAGAGTTGAACATGTGAGAACCAACCAATCCAAGGAGTAATGAGGACTACCCTCAGTTTATATAATGTGATCCATCAATAATGGTTATGTGGATAAGGTATAATGCCTCTAGACCTATCCTATAGAATAAAAGTGTTGACGTCAATAAAGGGAGGTCCATTGAAAACAAAGAAATGAGGAGGTGTTTGTTTATCAACACAAGGAATGAAACAAGGATGTGAAATTAATTAGGACTAATACATAAGGGGGAATGGAGGGTCATAGAATAATGGAATCAATGGTTCCTTTGTTCAGGGTATGAAGGCATAGTTGAGCCGATGGAATATGTATAACTTGCGATAACATTAGGGGAGGGATACAATAGGATGACTAGTGGAAAAACATGTAATGGGGATACTCACATAAGAGACAAAGAGGATACTAAGGTCAAGAGATATGTGGGGGATGACACCAAAAGGGTTCCATGGGTGACATATCATAGAATGCTCAGAACATAGGGTACTAGGGAGGCTTCTATAAGAGATCACATATTGTCTGCAGTATTACTAAGGATCTCTTTTGAAATGGTTTGTCAAGTAATAAAGGTACTTGAGAAAGAATAGGGTCAAGGAGATAAGTGTCCAATACTCAACCAAGTGCATCAACAAACCATGTGATAGAAAATGGAAGAGACCAAGGGTAGGACACTAGCGATAATATCCTTGGGGGTAAACGAATGATGTAAAAATAGTGTAACATTTTACAACATGGATGAAGTGGTCACTAGGCTTATGATATTAAAAATGAGACATAAATGTCAAGATGTGGGAGTCTAGTGGTAGACTAATGAGCAAATGAAGAAGCATATGAGGCTAAATTCAAAGTCGTAGACTAGCCATACTTCAATCCTTATGGGGGGAAAGTAGCATGGGTATAAAAATGTACTTGAGTTACTAATGAGTGACAACCCATGGAGGTAAGGTTCTACTGTCAAGAAAGGGTGAATGTAAAGGTGGTTGGACTATGCCACTTTCCCAAAAAAGGGAGGGGGGTGTTTATAAGAATTAATGGGACTAAACATGCTCAATGCATAATATGTTTGCAAAGGGAAATAACCTATATTCTAGTTTGAAGAGATATACCTATAAGGACGATCATGCGTAGATAAACATGGTGATCATGAAACAAATTGTACCTACACATAAAGGTGAATTTGGACTAAAAATCATTTGTACAAGTATCATATGGAAAAAATATCTAACTGGCATGCATTAGAAAAAGTATAGGGAAACATAGGCTTCCAAAAAAAGTTCTTAATCACAAAAATCTATCCATGCCACTAAGAAGAATATAGAACAAAGAACTCAATGGCTTAAATGACCCATAAACAAATGTTGCATGTGGTCAAATTGAGTGGAAGAAGAATAAAAAAATACTATAAATATGGTGGGGCTTGTGAAATCAAGAACCATTGTAACTTTTCATCACTTGAGGAGCTCATGGGATCCATGACTTCAAACACTCATTTCTCCCATTTCGACTTATGGTTTTTAATTTCACAAGTTGCAGGTTGGTGGCCTTTCTTTCCTCTTTATTTTTGTATATTTGGATTTCTTTTTTAGGGTTTCTTAGTCTTACAGGTATCCTTAGAAGAGTGTCATTGGCTATCACAAATTTCAGGTGATTTTCTATGAAATGCTCATGGAAAAGTTCCTTATATGTGCAACATACTTGCACATATCAAGGAAAATAGTTATTAGCGGAAAAAATGAGACGGGGTCACACTTTTTTCTCAAATAGATATGATGCACTGTCACAACTTTTCTAGGGAAAGTTTCTATGCCGACTCACACTTTTTTGGGTAAAAATCATGAGCTGACCATTGGATCTTTTAGAAAAAATGTAGCCATGAGGGTGAGATGAAGAGAGAGTAAGAATTTCCAACTCTAATGGGGTAGATCCAAAATAGTCCAATTGTATAAGTATGCTTGCACAATATGGGATTTTTAAGTTCCTTGAGGACCCATTAATGAGTGTGAGCAATCTTTTGTTGATGAAGTTTGTCCAACACTGAGATTTTGACGTGGGATTGTTATGGTGTAGGGTAAGTGCAACGACCTCACCTTGACTAAGATATACTTCATCATGGACCTACCCATGTACGGGGTGGTAGGAAAAACTCAACCATTGCAACCATGTGCTATGGATATGGAAGATTATCTAGAGACCCACTAAAATAAGGACTCATCACTACATAATTCCTCTATTTGAATGGATAACATAGAGCTCATGTAGGCCTATGCATTGGTAGCAGGAGTGGTTTAAGTATTGGGGTTAGGGGGGGCCCATTGGATTATAGATAATCAAATGATGATCATCAAGAAAGTTTTGGGTGAGACTTACTTTGGATGGGCCTAGATGTTCTTGATGACAATGTAACACCAATTATCCTAATGCAACCAATTATGCAAATATTCCAAGTTTGGGACCTTCATTTAGTCTTGATTGTTTGAGAGGGTTCCTACACTATAATCCCACATGATATCTACGATGCAGGGACTATGAATTCTTGGTTGAGATGGTGGGGGATCTTAAGTCTAAGGAGTGGGGGCACTGTTATGGGAAACGTCTTTGAGTATGTTTTATTTTCTCAATGGTGAAAAGATTACCCCTATATGAGGATGGACTACCAAGGGTACCCATAGCTACCTAGACCACTAGGTTATGCATGGGGACTTGAGGGTATATATTATTTTAGCTAAGGTTTTTAAATTTATGCTTACATATTAGCATGTATGGTAGCTAGTTTGGTTTATATGTTACACGTTACTAATTAGTATATCCTCATGTAGATATTGGATTGGTCCCTCCTTAAGGACATCAAAGATGATGTGGTGGGGTTGATTATGTGGATATCCCCCTGCCCCCAACACAAATGCAATGATAGGGACCCAAAGTGTTTTTGGTTGGTCTAGGTTGGGACATATATCAGTTGTTGGATAGGTTTGAAAACAAGGGATGGAAACACCTAAATGATGAGCTGATCTTGAGTTGTTTCCAAGAATCACTAGAGTGGTGATCGATCATGTGAAGGATCACCATGGCCACCCAAGTCCATTAAAGACATGGAATTTTTTACTATGTATGATGTATTTTTGACAAAGTTATGGACTCTTTAATGTAAACATTCCTTGTTTTTGGACTATGTATGTATGTACACACACACACATTTTTTTATGTGGTACATTTCGTCGATATATGCACGTGCATATATTAAAAAGGAATATAATCTATCATGTATACTTTGAAAAACAAAAAGAGTATATAATCTTGAGCAAAATAATTGTCACAAAAGATACTTTTCACATCCTTACTTTTATACATAAGTCCAAGGACCGATCCATATATTAAATGTCCAAAATCTACAACATAAATAAAATTTGTTTCATCCATGCAAAAATGACTATAAGAAGAATTAGATGTTTGATCCAGAAGCTAGAAGACTAGGGGATTCTATTAAAGGCAGATGATAGTAGTGTGAAAGGAAGTCGTAATTGTATTATGTGTTGTGGAATCACCCTTTATCTAGCTGAATGTCCTCTTTATATAAATCATCGACAACCTATTTCCATTCCCTATATAGATGCAAAAAGAGACATTTTCAAAACTATAAATGACATGAAGAACGTCATCCAAAAGAGGTTCCAAGTGAGTATTATGACATCTTTGAGCTCCTTTTACCTAGTTTATGACCAACATTGAACCCCCCTCAAAATTGTTAGTTTTGACAACCCTTTTCCTTAGCAAAGAGAGAGAGGATTTTGAGAAAAAAGGAGTTTCACATAGTTGTTCGAAACTTCTCCAATCCCCAATTTTATTTTAAATGAGTGAGTGTCCGATAAATAAAGGCCATCCCTCCACCACATCTGGTTTGATTTCTATGGGATGCATCGTCAAAGAAGTACCAATTGATTGTCTTGTTAATTGATTCCTCATGAATATGTGTGTGCTATTGACCCCTTTTTTCTGCGAATAGAAGGATATGAATCCAATACTATTAACAACGATCACTTATGGGAATATATGTTTATCTTGAAGAATAGAATAATTTCTAGTAATCTAATACCCCAATCAATAATGAGTGGGAGTAACTTGATTGATCGATTTGATGGATTTTGCAGCCATATTTGAAAAGCTAGTTCCACCAATCCCCTTTTCCAAATACATTCAAATCCCATGGATCTAGAAACCTCCTTCCAAACCAATTTTGTGAAAGGACAATGCATAAACATATGAATCATAGTTTCCGCATCATTTTTACATAAATAACACCAGCCAAGACCTTCTATTCTCCTTTTTTGTAGAATGTCCCAGGTTGGAAATTTGTTTAAAAAAATGCAGCACATAATGAACTGAGAATTGGATAGACTTTTCAATTTCCATAGCTTCTTCCACCACCAGAGCATTTCTCTATCATGGATTTCAACATTCAGCTGAATGTACTCTAGAAGGAGCATGATCCCAAATCAATTCAAAACTTTTCTCAATAATTCGAATATGAGAATCCTTAAGAAATATTGTATAGGGGTACTAAATATCATCATATACATATTCCAATCCCATAGAGTGAGTCGAAATCCATCCTTGATTCCACAAGGAAGTGGTTAACGGATATGCCACATGATATACAAAGAAAGAATATCACTCCTATAAAGAGTTAAGGATGTTTGGGGGTAAAATATACTTATGACCATGGCGGGCCCAAGGATTTGATCATATTCTCCAATTTCTTGTATTAACAACATTCCATGCTAAACCATCTCCAATGATGATAAAGGACTAAACTACATATTTCCACACGATAGAGATATTCATCAAAGGAGGCCTATGCATTATACTTCTGTCCAACCATTGATGTCTAAGGTTCTTAGTATCCAGTAGTCTCCACAAACATATTGCATCTATTTCTTTTGAAAAAATAAAAATGTTTTTTAATCCCCACCCACCCAAATAGTTTTGGAGAGATATCCTCTCCCATATGACCCATGTCATGACATGATGATATTTTTGGCCCCTCCAAAGAAATCTAAAGCACAATCACCTTGATTTTTCCAATCTTTTTGGTTTCCAAGCTAGTGACATCAATAAATGGGGATTGCCTCCAGGACTGATTTAATTAGTACCAACTTTCCATCCCTTGAGAGCCATTTATGACTCCATATTTGCAATCTTTTCTAAATATTTGTAATTAACCATTGCCAATCCTTTTTTTGATAATTGTTGGGTTTTAAATGGAATCCCAAATATTTTAAGCCCAAATCAAAGTCAATCTGAGAGAAGGGGAATATAGAGTGATAATGTCTTTTCTTATTCTTTTCCAAGTTTAAGCTATAAAGAGATTTTTTTTTATCATTGATTCTTATTCATATGGCACATCTAAATAAATCAAGGATGTTTGTCTATTTCTATGCATCTCTTTGGTTTCCATCACAAAATATTAAAATATCATCTACATAAAGCACACGAGATATGTACAAATCTTTATAGATCTGGATACCTTTGAACCCACCTCTTCTATTTGCTTAAGCTAATTAACGACCGAGACCTTCTACCACCAACAAAAAGAGGTGAGGGGAGAGAGGGAATCCTTGGAAAATGCCTCTTTCTTCTTTGAATAATGGAGAGGCCAAGCCATTAATCATAACTGCAAAATAATCCATGGTGATATGACTCTTAACAAATTGATGAAAGTAAACTCAAAGTTTAGATGAGTTAATAATATCTGTGTTAAAAGAACAAGATCACAGAGCAATACCAATAAACAATAAACAAGATGTAAATATTAAAACACATGACAAGAGAGACACATATATAATGTGGTTCACCCAATATGGGATACGTCCACACAAAAATTAATACTAGTCTTTTATTATCATACCATCCAGCAAAATGAAGGGATACAACCTGAAACAACCTCATTGTACTTCCTCTTAACTCTCTCACAATCATAGAGATCACTTTTACAATACTACAATACAATACAATGTTGTATTACAATGCCTTCCTTTTATAAAGTGAATACCATGGGGAAATACCATGGGATGCCCAAAATCTTGGGCCCGTAAATCACCCATTATTTACCAAGTCATGACTCTAAAATTACAACTTTTTACAAGGCATTTTTCCTAAAATTTTGTTACAGGGGTGCTGCCCCCAAGTCCCTTCCAAGGGAGTATCCCAAAATAGTGAACCCTCCCTTGGACTCCCCTAATGACTATAGTGGGGGGAAATCCCCCCCGTCAGGTGATGGGATCCAAACACGATTGAATTAACATCTTTGAATCAGGAAGATCAGGCTCCAAAACCAACAATCTCCCACTTGGAGACTGATCACAACAAATCCACCGCTGCTGCACTTGTTGGACTATGCTTTAAACCTTGGACCTGGAAACTTCTCATCTTCACCTTCATTATTGAAGCCTAACAGAAACTGAGTAGGAACTCAATTTCTCTTTAGTTACTACCTTTGTCAACAGGTCTACAAGATTATCTCTAGTATGTATCTTTTCCAACTTTAACAATTCATCTTCTAGAACAGATCTTATGAAATGGTACTTGAGTTGTACACGTTTAGTCTTTGAATGGAAGGTTGATTTCTTTCCAATATGAATGGCACTTTGGATGTCACTTCAAAACTTACTATGCTCCTGCTTCTTACCTAATTCCTCCATAATCCTCTGCAACCAAATCATCTCTTTAATATCCTCTATAGCATCACCATACTCTGCTTTCATTGTTGAAAGTGAAACAACCTTTTGCAGTTTCAAAATCCAACTTATTTTGGTTCCACCCACAATAAAAAAATACCATGTGGTGCTCCCCTTGCTATCCTTATCACCTTCCATATCCGCGTCAACATATCCCTATAGAAGAATGTTTGAACCTCCAAAATATAATGCATGACTAGTGGTTCTCAAATACCTGAGAATCCACTGTACTTCCTTCCAATTCTCTTTATCTATATTCTTCATATACCTGCTCACAAATCCCACTGCATGTGCAATATCGGGTCGTGTGCACACCATGGCATACATTAAGCTTCCAACTGTTGATGAAGAGGGAACCTTGGACATGTATTCTATCTCCTCCTATGTCTTCGGACGTAGCTCCTTAGTTTGAAATGGCTGGCCAAGAGTATACTAACTGGTTTTGGATTCTGCACTCTAAACCTCTCCAACACCTTTTCTATGTACTCACCCTGAGACAATGTCAATTTGCAATTTTTCTTGTCTCTTGTTATTCTCAAACCAAGGATTTTCATTTCAACACCCAAATCCTTCATCGCAAATGATTTATCTACTTTTTTTTTAGCACATTTATATTTTGCATGTTAGACCCTGTAACAAGCATGTCATCCACATACAATAACAATATAATATATCTTCCATAATCTATCCTCTTGAAATAAACATAGTAGTCAGAATGAAAACTACTATAACCTTCTTCTGTCATAAACTTAATCAAATTTTAAATACCATTGCCTTAGAGCTTGCTTCAGTCCACACAAGCTTAGGCTTCAACCTGCAAACCAAATTCTCTTTCCCTTTGACCTCATATCCTTGTGGTTGCTGCGTATAATCTCTTCCTCCAAATCCTCATGGATAAAGGTTATTTTTACATCTAACTGTTCAAGACACAAATATTCTACCGCCACTAGAATTAAAATAGTCCTAATTGAAGTCATTTTAACAACAAGAGAGAATATCTCATCAAATTCTATACCTTTATTTTGTGCAAGCCCCTTTACAACAAGTCTAGCCTTGTACTGCTTCTTGCCTCCTTCTTCTTTCAACCTAAAACCCATTTATTTGCAATCTCTTTTACCTGTAGGAAACCCAACCAAATCCCAAGTTTGGTTTCTCACCAATGAGTCCATCTCCTCATTCGCGCCTTGCTCCCACTTCTTTCTAGTTTCCACCTACATTGCCTCTTCATAACATTCTAGTTCAGCAGAATTAGTCATCAATAAATAATACAGTGAAGGAGAAAATCATTTAGTGGGTCTACTTAACCTGGTAGATCTTCTTACACTTACAGGATTTTGAGGTACCTCTTGTTGTTCTTGATTTTTTGGTACCTTTGTAACTTCATTTTCTTTGATTTCATCAAGCACTGTGTATTCAGTGTTTTCCTTTTCTTCTTTCTTTCCCTACAACTAATCTTTGTACATAACCTTTTCATTGAATACCGCATCTCTACTCCTAATGATTTTGTGATTTTCATAATCCCATAAGCGATATCCGAAATCATCAACCCTGTATCCAATACATGCGCATTTCTTGGATTTAGCCTCAAGCTTTGTTCTATTTTGTTTACCAATATGGACAAATTATTCACAACCAAAAGTTCTGAGAAATGAGTAATTTACCTTTTTACCTATCCATGCTCCCTCTGGAATTCCACCATGCAAAGCACTTGAAGGCACTCTGTTTATTAAGTAAACAACAATATCTACAACAACAACCCAAAACTGTAAGGGAAACCTTGCATGCAATCTCATACACCTCACACGCTCCATGATCATCCTATTAATCCTTTCTGACACACCATTTTCTTGTGGTGTTCCCAAGACTATCTTCTCTCTACAAATCCCATGGTATGAACAATAACTATCAAACTCCTTGTTGCAGTATTCACATCCATTATCATATCTGAAACCCTTCAATATTTTCCCTGTCTTGTTCTCAACCAAAGATTTCCACTTCTTAAAAGTAGAAAACACATCATATTTTTGTCTAATGCAATAAAACCAAGTTTTTCTAGTTGCATAATCAATAAACGTAACATTATAATGAGAGCCACCAAGAGATTGTACCTGAGCCGGTCCCCATACATATGTATGCACAAGCTCTAATTTCTCACCCTTCTTTTGTTTCCCATCCCTGAGAAATATAACTCTCTTATGTTTTCCATAAACACAGTTCTCACAGTATTCCAAACTTACCTGCTTCATCTCTAGAAGCAATTTCCTTGAGTGGAGAATATGCATCCCCTTCTCACTCATGTGGCCAAGCCTATGATGCCACAACGTTGTACCTATTTCTGTGGAATCTACAGAGATAGAATAATATGTATTATGAGGACATAAATATAATGTACCTATCCTATCTCCTTTTGTTACTACCAATGCTCCTTTAGTGACGTTCCAGCACGTTTTTCCAAACATAGAAAAAACAACCACTATCTCCCAACTGCCTTATTGAGATCAAATTTCTTTTTATAGCAGGAATATGAATTACATATTTTAACATCCATTCATTTCCATTATCTAACTTAATCCATAACTTACCCATTCCAACAATTTTACATGGTTCATCATTCCCCAAGAAAACATGTCCAAAATCACTTGGAACATAATCATGAAAGAATTTCCTATGGGGTGTAGCATGACATGAAGCCCCTAAATATACTACCCAATAATCACTAGTATTATATAATTCAAGAATCAAAGTGTAATGTCCCAAATTTGGCATTGGGTCACAATGGCCAAATCACATTTTCCATATTCATGAAAGTTGTTAAATGGATGCTAAAAGTCAAATAATTGCCAAGGAGGAAAATCACTAGTTTCCTAGGTTGGGGGTGGAAGCTTTGAGAATTGGAATAAGGGGGATAATAAATGATGTTTAGACATTAGAAGGAGATAAATATTTAATAATTTATATTATTAAATAAATACAAGAGAAAATGGAAGTGGCAATAGAGCATGAAGACACATGGAGACTATGGGGCCCACATTAGCTAGAATTCCTATGTTAAATGGTATCTTTCTCTTGCAAATTCGAATATATGGGAAGCCTAATGTTTTTGTATGGATTATAATGTTAATATACTTGTCCATATACTTCATAGGTCGAAATTTGGATGAATTGTAACTTACATGGGAGAGGAAGAGCCAAATGGGAGTTTCATAGACACTTGGCTAGATTCCCCTTACATTTATGACATCTATGACACCAATGATGGAGATTCTATGACAGTTATGACACAATTCAGATATGAAGGCTGAAATACTGACAATGAAATTTTAGGACTGAATAGAGCATCTTAGAGGTCGAATTTGGGAGTTGGAGAAGGCCAAGAGGCTCCTACTCAAATTTGGGAGAAGAGGGAAGGTGAAGAGAGAGGCCACATGGCATAGCATGAGCAGCCACACCAATTCGACTTGGATTTGGTTTATGGATGGATTTGGAACCTTAGAAGACTAATAATGTTTATAAAATACAGGGATCAGCCATGAGAAGAAGCTTTTTCTCATTTGTGAAATTGTCATTTGTGAATTGTGAGAGCTAGTGGATGACTAGTTTTCTTGCTTAAGCCAATTTCGAGGGTGAAAGATTCCCATCCTAGTTGGTGTTTGGAAAGGACACTCTGGTATTTAATGGAGATTTAATGGAGTCTTATTTGTAGGTGTAATCTATAGGAAATAATGTGGATTCTTCTATTGCAACACTCTCTCTCAACTATTTCCAGTTTTCACACCATATTCATGCCAATGGAGGGATTGCGCTTTGGGTGAGCTATTGATATATTTGGAGAATATTATAATGCTAATTATCTTATTTTCTGATGCATATGCTCTGTATTTCATTTTTAGAAGACTCCCAGGTCGAAATACCCAAAAGAATTCATGTAAAAATGTTGAACAATGAAGAAATAGTGTCATTTCCCCACTATCTTGTTGTGAACCATTGTAATGCTGATGATTTCGAATTAGGAGAGAATTTAACTGTCAATTTATGATTGGAATCAGTTAAATATTATCTTTTATTCATTCTCATAAATTTTCAAGTCGAAATTCCCAAGATTTGTATGTCAAAATGACTTTTAATGAGCAAACAATGACCATTTCCACTCCATTTTGATAAATGCCATGGAAATGCTCATTATTTCGAATGAAGGAATGTATATATGATAAATGTATGATTTATGGACTGTAATTAATGTGTATTTCAAGTCTCATGTTCAGTACTTAAGCACTGGAATCCATTTTACTCATTTTTATTGCATTGGGAGAAGATTTGGTGCATTTTCCCCAAGGGTCGAAATTGTGACTTGTGAGTTGTTTTGGAAAGAGTCATAAAAGCCTGTATAAACTGAACCGTGATGCATATGAGACTTTTAAAAGTTCCCTTACATATACCCAGCCTCTGTTCATAAATTCAAGTGACTTTGGGATCATTTGTGAAGCCATTTTGGGCAATTACCCAAGGGGAATTGGAGCCCCAATTTGATAGTAAAGACTCCTACTTTGAACATAACATTAAAAAGTTTTCAGAAGTAATTTGGAGGTAAAAAAACATACATAAGAATTATATTTAATTTATATTATCATTCATGTACCTTCAGAGGAAATTTGGAAGCATTTGGGTCAATTTGGAGGTCTAGACATCAAAACTAGTCAAGAGCCAAAATTGAGAAAAAAATTGGAAAATTGGGCATTTTAATAAAATTCCAAAAAGGGGACATTACACAAAGCACCTTTTAACACATCACATGCTACATTAGCCTCCTAAGTATTCTCCTACTCCCCATCTCTTTTCTTATTTGGATCTTTGCAGTCTTTCTTCATATGCCCTCTCTTACCACAGTTCCAACTCTCTATCTTTCCCAGTCTCGACTTGGATCTTCCATTTCTATACTTGCTATGATTACCTGGGCTTCTTCCTCTCTCCCTTTGTATTACCCTTCTCTCCATGGTTAACACATTACCTGATGTCTCACCTATGCTTTTTCTTCGCATTTCCTCACTAAGAATAAAACCAACAACATCATCAAATTTAAGAGTGTTTATATCAGAAACAGAGTTACTTACAGCCATGACCAAGACATTCCATCTTTCTGGAAATGGGCACAAGATTAGAAGATCCCTAACCTCATCATCAATTTTCAATCCTACATAAATTAGCTGATTAGTAACCGTATTAAATTCATTTAAATGGTCAACAACATATCCACCTTCTGACATATTCATATTAAATACACGGTTCATTAGAAATGCCTTGTTGGAAGTCGAGGGTTTTTCATAGAGCTTAACCAATGCACTCATCACACCCTCTGTTGTCTTTTATTTTTAAATATTGAATTTTTCCAATCAATCCAGGAACAATCGTATTGTTCCTAGTGCCTTTCTATCAAGAACCGCCCATTCTTCATCCTTCATAGTCTCTGACTATTTTGTTTTTTCTCCCAACAGTAGGAACAAATCCTTTTGGTACAGATAGTCCTCCATTTCCATCTTCCATAACTGGTAGTTTTGATCGTTAAATTTCACTACCCTAAAATTTCCTTCTTCTATCGTTGCTCCCACTCGAACTAGGAACCCTTCTTTCCTCCAAGTTTACCATCCAATTAGACCTTTTGGATATGATACCAATTGTTAACTAAATAGGACCACAGAGAAATAACAAAAATCAATAATCAATAAACAATAAACAAGATGCAGATATTAAAACATATTACAAGATAGACACATATATAACGTGGCTCACCCAAGATGGGCTACATCCATGCAGAAATTTCTAGTCCTTTATTATTATACCATCCAAAAAAATGAAGGGATACAACCTGCAACAACCCCATTGCACTTCCTCTTCACCATCTCTCAGTCTCTCTCTCACAATCACAAATATTTCTTTTACAATACTACAATACATTACAACAACATATTACAATGTATTCCTTTTATAAAGGGAATACCATGGCTTTCCAAAACCATGGGTCCATAAATCACCCATTATTGACCAAGTCATGACTCTGAAATTACAACATTTTACAAGGAATTTTTCCTAAATTTTTGATATGGGGGCACTGTCCCCAAACCTCCTCCAAGGGGCTCCCAAAATAGTCCACCCCTAGACCCCCCTGACAACTATAGTGGAGGGGAAACCCCCCCACCCCCATTAGGTGATGGGATCCGAACACGACCGAAATAAAATCTATGAATCAGGAATATCATGCTCCACAACTAACAAGTCGAATATATAGTCAGTTAACTTGATAACATGCCTTTAATAAATCAATTTTGAGGACATAATTTTGATCTTTTAAGTTTTATGTTATGTAGTCCTTCTTGGTCTACCCCAATCCCTTCATGAATCTAGCCCCCTTCTAGAAAACCAGAGTGTTCATATGAAATATATTTGGAAAGTATGAACTTGGTGTGTTTTGCAATGATTTTAGTCATTACTTTGTTGATACCATCACAAAGGTAGATACGTTTGAAATATTCAAAGGAGGAGGGGTTATCTATTTTTGGGATGAGAGAAATAAAGGTAGAGTTGAAGGAGGCATGGATCCTTCGCTCAATTTCAGCTTCTTCCACCACTTGTAATAAGTTATCACCTATAATCTCATACATCTCCATAAAAATTTCCACAGGCCATCCATCAAGGTCTAGGATCTTGTCCTTCTGGAAATTGTGGAGAACCTCTAATAGTTCTTCAGCATTCAGCTCATCCATTAATTTTGTATTGTCCTCTTCATTGATGAAACTTAGAAAGAGTTGTGCAATTATGATAATTTCTAAAATTTAAGACCCCTCTTAATCCTTGAAAAAGGACATAAAATGTTCCTTACCCATTTGAGCTAATCCCTCAAATGAAGAGACCTCTTCGCCTTCATGATCATTGAGGCTCAATATAGTGTTCTCAATTTGCTCACCTTTTGCATATGCTGGAAGAGCTTTGTGTTTTTATCTCTACACTTTAACCAAAGAGCTCTACTTTTAAGTGTCCAAGTTGCTTCTTGATATTCTACGAGATTCCTTCATTTGATTTCCATTTGGAGAAGCTGATATTTCATTTCATTGGTCATATGCACCCCCTTCTTAGTCATATATAACTTGAAGAGAGTTCTATAGTGATTTTAGATCTTGTTCATATTTGATATTATTTTGATGAGCCCAACCTATAGTTGCTTGTTTCAATTTCTTCACATTTCTAGAAAATTGTGTTGAGGTTGATTCAAGGGAGTTTAGACCGTAAGTTGTCCATAGTTCTCACATCAAAGAAACAAATTATTCCCCCTTTAACCAAGTTGAGATGAATTTAAAAGGGCTTGGTGTCTTTTTACCTCCTCCCTTCAGCTCTAAAACAATATGAAATTTATCATATTCTTCCCCGCTACTAATCCATTTCCTAATGTTCATGGCCCTTCCCAACAATGATTGAAAAACCAATAAATGATATCCCATTTGCTTATTTTTCTAACTCGGATTTAGCTTTATAGGCTCAATTTCCTCTAAACTCCTTTCTTCAAATTTTTGGATGAATATGAGAGGGGGTCTATGGTTTCCTTATGACCCAATATCTCTAATGCTCCTAGAGTTTAATTTAATTCACCCCCCAATATAATAGATTCATAATTCATACATGACTTCCTCATAAGATATTCCTAAAAGGGATCCATTTCTAGGTAGGGACTGTAGATGTTAAGAACACCAAATTCCATACCTGAAATTTTTGAAAATATTTCAATGTCCAAACCAGTATAGTTGTAATGTCCCTTTTTGGAATTTTAGAGAAAATTACAATTGGGCAAAATTCGAGATTAACTAGTCATGACTCTAGAGGGTTCCAACTTTCACCAAATGGTCCCGAATTTTAAACGAAATAGTATGGTGAGAATTAAAAAATACCAAGTTGGTTTATGGACACTTTGTATCCGAATTTAAACCTCTGCAACCATGTTTTGGGTTGATGACAAAAATGCCAAAATTACTAGGAAATTGTGATGAAATCCCCCCTAGGGTGTAGGCCAACTGGGCTTTCCAACTCATGTACGAACCTCAAAAATTTGTAATAAGAGTACGGGGACTGATATAATACCTCATGGAATTTCATTACACATGGTTATTATTTTTTCAAGCTGGTTATAAAGTTCCACATTCGTTTGGTAACTTTCAGTGAAATTGCTTATGGGGAAATTGCATAACTAGCTCGATTGTGACATATGAAAGGTAGAGTTAAAGGATCAAATAAGGATGTGAAATATAGAGACCATACGAAGCATAATTTTTTCTTCCACAACAGTATTAAACACCATATAAATCCCATCATACAAGTTTTGTTTACAACTCATTCAATACGGGAGTCAAATACATGAAAACTAGTGAATTAGTAGCATGGAATTGCAAGAGTTTCACATATGGATTTCTTAGATTTAGACCCACAGAGCATAGGGACATGAAATTTCAGAGTAAAAAATCATATATGGCTTAAAAAAACATCCTCAAACTCATAGAACATCCCTCATACAAATCCGATGCAAGACTCCTTCAAGATTGAAGCCAAAGTCATGGAAACTAGTGATTCAATGACATGGGAATGAAAGAGTTTCACATATGGATTTCTTGGATTTCGACCCAAAAATAATAGGGAAATTAAATTACAGATTAACACATCATATATTTATGTCACAACATCATCCAATTCATATAATATCCCTCATAAAAATCTGTTATAAAACTACTTCAAGATTGAAGCCAAAATCCATGAAAACTTGTGATACAATGGCACGAGAATTTAAGATTTTCACACATGATTTTCTTGGATTTAGAGATGAATATAATATGGGCATGAAAGTACAGAGTATTAAATAATATATTTATTCCTCAACATCATAAAACTCATATAATATTCCTTATACAAATCTTCTATAAAACCACTTCACTATTGAAGCCAAATCGATGAAAACTAGTTATTCAAGAGCACGGGGAATGCAAGCCTTTCATACATATATTTCTGATATTTCGACTTACAGGTCATATGGATATGAGATTATAGAGACATACGTAATATAACCAAGCTTTGGCATCAAATATCCTCAGCAAAGTGCAAGCACCACTCCAACAAGTGCACCATCAACATGAGAGTGTGGGGGGATGGAGAAGAAGGAATGTGAGAACAGGGAGATAGATGAGAATTTGAATGTATGGAAATTAAAAATGCAACTAAAAATCCTTCATTAATATCCAATTATAGGTATCAATGGCCTATACATCAACCAACTTGGAAAGGAATCCAACTTCCTCGAAATTGGTTCACAAGCAGAGAGAGTTAACACTCACCATGCAATGGACAAGCAAAATCTCTCCAAAATTACAAAGGATAATAAAAAAATGATCAAAATATATTATAATTCCTCATGAAATCCTTATATTAACTTCATTATGCCTCCTAAGGTCGAATTTACCTCCATGGGATTCCTCCAACTCATCTTCGTGGTTTAGTAACTCTCATGACACTTGTCTTCCTCTTCATGCTCCAATTATTTACCCAATTCGAATGGTTGCCTCTAAATAAAAAATTCTACCTCTTGGTGGCTATTTTTATCCCTGTCATGTCATATTTGTCATATGTCTGCAATTAGTTCTGAATTTGTCATACTTGTCATAGAATCTTTCATCATTTGTTGTCATAGAGTGCATGGAATCTCCTTCCAAGTGGCACACCTTGTATTCTAGTATCTTCCTCTTCCATGGGAGTTAATCTCCTTTACCTATTAAAATTCCTTGGCTCATTATATGATATTCTACACCACATAACCCTCCAATAATGTTAAATTACCCATGTGTTCGAATTTGGATGAAGATCATGCCAAGTGTGTGTGGAATCTAGTCATCCAAAGGATCCACAAGCTTCCAAGTGCCTTCATGAACCCATGGCACACTATTTTCTTAGAATTTATCATTTATGTGAACCATTTAAATGTGAATATGGTAAACTAAAGTCCTTTTGCATCCCATATCCCCTTATTACAAAATTTATGTCTCCATCTCAACTTAGGGAACTAGTAGGTTAGTGGAACATTATTTGCAAGTAGTATTATGTACTACAATTTTGTGTTTCCAAAAGTAAAGATATGTGGATCTATGAATATTTATATATCCTATGACATCACCACTAACAGCAAAAGGATTAATAAAATCCATAAAAACAAAACTTGCACAAATAATCTTTACCTCCATCTTTTGAAAACCTTTTCTGAACTTTCAACCCTTTTTGCTTCTGTATAATTCTTTGAAGTTGGTACTGAGTTTCCAAACTTGAATTTCCAAGAAAATTTCAAAGAGGAACCACCATGCTTTCTGCTTCACTACTATGATTACAATCATCTTCTCAAGTGGTGACTAAATCTCTAATGTTGCTTGCTGCCCCCACAATTGAAACCAATGAGACCAAAAATGATCCCAGGGTCCCATATGATCCTGATACATGAATGGTGTGAAATGTCTATGATTACATGCCATGGACACCAAACATGTGAAAATTGAATCCATCTCTCAAAATGTATCCCACATAAGAAATTGGAACACTACTATGCAAAGATGAACTCAAACAACTGAAGGTTGGTTTGCTTTCTCAAACCAACAATCGAATTGCTACTCCAAGTGAGATGAAACCAAGCAATTCCAAGATCCCATTGCTTGTATATATTCCATTACAAAAATCATGAGTACAAAATATAGATAATGAAAGTACATAACAACATCATACAAATGTACATCAAGAAGGTACCTCATTAAAGAATCATGAAAGTGCTTGTACATCCAAGTAAGTAGATCATCATGTGACCCATCGACACAAGCATCAAGTATTATATTAGATCTTCCCTAATGACATAGGTGAGGATCCCATGTCCCATAATGCTGCTCCAAAAAAATATAATGTGCATCAACATAATCAGACATGTGTTCTTTCATCCAAGAAGTGAATGAAGAACCTCTACCAAAATTCGAACAAAATACGGAGCAAAGAAAATGTGAAGATTTCAAGTGGCTCAAAGAAGTCTCATCAATGCACGCATGAATATGTATATCATGATGATGAAACAAATGTTGCTTCTGAAAATATAAATAATAATGTTCTCTAGTCATGTCATCACCAAAAGGAGAGACAGGAGTTTCATACTCCTCATGTGGCACCATAAAAAATAAACCTTTCACCCATACTTCATTAGGATGAATGTTGCAAAATTTGGAAGTGTAGGATGTAGGAGAAATAACCAAATCACCCAAATGATTATAAAGTGCAAAGTTTTCATCATGTGAAGGATCCATAGGGGTAGAACATGCACCTCCCTCAAAAATGAAAAACTTTTCTCATAGGCTTGTTCCAAGGTAGTGGAACCATGCACTTCTTCAAAAAGTGTGTAACCATTTTCAAGATGCAACTCAAGTTCCTCTTCCACCAAAACAAGTGATTGGATTTCATCAATATCATCTTCAAACACATAAATAACTTTCAATTTTCCATGTTTCTCATGATCCCTCATCTCATGAGAATCCTCCAAGCAATCTACCATATGCCAATCTGAAACATAGGAGGAAGAACACATATCTTGCAACCTTTTAAGAAGTTGCTCATTTTGAGTTTTTAGCTTATGAATATCCTAATTATTATTCAAGTATTCTTAATGTAACCATTCATTAATATCAACCAAATTATTTCTATAGAAAATAAAAGACATGAAATTACCTTCAATGTTGCACATTGGCTCTTTGAATATTCTCCATGTCTTCAAGGAAGAATTGATCCTCCAATGAAGAAAATTTCCAACAAGAATTTGACACCAATTATTTAGTGTCATTGAGTATGCTAAGGGCCTCATGGATATTCATTTCACTCATCTTCAAAGACCCTTAAATGAAGGATGGTTCATGGGAGCGAACCTTCTCTTCTTCTTTCTTCTTGATTTGATCAACTTCTTGAAGCTCAAGTGGTGATGGGGAAGTACGTGTTGACCTTAATTCTCCATTAGCTGCTACAAGGTATTCATCTTTATTCTCATGAGAAATTTGGATTGCAACAACATTTTCAAATATTATCTCTATGTCACCAACATAGAGTTGTGAGCACCCATCAATAGGTACTCCTTCATAGTTCAAGCATCCACCAGTAGATGCCCTTTGGTCCATGTCCACAATAGAATGTGTCTCGGAATGATATTCAATAGGTTAAAGGTACTATTCTTAATTATCATGTGATGTTTCCTCATATTTTTCAAAATCACTTGGGAGTGACTTTTGATCCTATTTATGTAATACTTTTTCTACTTCACCACCCACAGAACTTGGTGACTCCTTGGTCTCCTCCATACTTGTCGATTGCTTATTGTTCCTTAATGAGTTCAAATATGCATTATTGTGTCTAAATACAGACAAAAAATCATAAAAATATTAAAAAATAATTGTCTTATGTGTCTCTCCATTATGAAAACTACTACTACCCCCTACTTCCAGCTTACCCCTAAGTTGGCTAGACATCAATTCGAACCCTTGCATAAGCTACTTGGTCATATCATCAAAATATGACTTAATGAGTTTCTTAAATTTATCCTTATCATCCATAAATTCAATAGGTGTAAATAACATGCTCTGATAACACTCTAATGTCCCTACTTGGGATTTTGGAGAAAATTACAAATTGGGCAAAATTCGAGCTTAACTAGTCATGACTCTAGAGGGTTCCAACTTTCACCAAATGGTCCTAAATTTGAAAGGAAATGGTATGGTGAGCCTTAAAAAATACCGATGTGGTTTATGGAAACTTTGTATTTGAATTTATACCTCTGAAACCTTGTTTGGGGATGATTGCAAAAAGGCCAAAATTACTAGGAAATTGTGATGAAATCCCCCCTAGGGTGTAGGCCAACTGGGCTTCCAAAATAATGTACGAACCTGCCAAATTTGTAAGAAGTATGGGTAATAATATAATACCTCAAGGAATTTAATTACACGTGGTTATTAGTTATGCAAACTGGTTATATAGTTTCGCATCTGTTTGGTAACTTTTAGTGAAATTGCTTATGGGGAAATTGCATAACTAGCTCGATTTTGACATATGAAAGGTAGACTTAAAGGCTCAGATAAGGATGTGACATATAGATACTATATAAATAGTAATAATTTCTACCCCAAAATTATTAAATTCCATATAAATCCCCTCATACAAGTCTTGTATACAACTCATTCAGTATGAGAGTCAAATACATGAAAACTAGTGAATCAGTAGCATGGAATTGCAAGGGGTTCACATATTTATTTCTTGGATTTAGAACGAAAGAGAATAGGGACATGAAATAACAGAGTAACACACAATATATGGCTGTCACAACATCATAACATCACTCATACAAATCTGATACAATACTCCTTCAAGATTGAAACCAAAGTCATGGAAACTAGTGATTCAAAGACATGGGAAACATATGGATTTATTGGATTTCAACCCACAGAGTTTATGATATTTCATCTCAAAGATAATATGGATATGATATTACAGATACATACATAATATAACCAATATTGGGAATCAAATATCCTCAAAAAAGTACAAGCACCACTCCAACAAGTGCACCATCAACATGAGAGTGTGGGGGAATGGAGAAGAAGGAATGAGAGAATAGGAAGATAGATGAGAATTATACTATATGGAAATTAAACCTGAAAATAAAAATCATTCATTAAGCTCCACTGAGAGGTCTTAATGGCATCTCCATCAACCAACTTGGAAAGGAATCCAACTCCCTCAAAATTGGTTCATAAGCAGGGAGAGTGAACACTCACCGTGCAATGGACAAGCAAAAGCTCTCAAAAATTCCAAAGTCCAGTTAACAAATGATAAAAATATATTCTAATTCCTCATGAAATTCTTATATTAAATTCATGAGGCCTCCTAAGGTCTAATTTCCCTCCATGGGATTCCTCCGACTCATCTTAGTGGTTTAGTATCTCTCATGACACTTGTCTTCCTCTTCATGCTCCAATTCTCTCCCCAATTCGAATGGTTGCCTCTAAATCCAAAATTAGACCTCTTGGTGGCTATTTTTATCCCTGTCATGTTATATTTGTCATATATATTCAATCAGGTCTGAATTTGTCATACTTGTCATAGAATCTTTCATCATTTGTTGTCATAGAGTGCATGCAATCTCCTTCTAAGTGGCACACCTTGTCTTCTAGTCTCTTACTCTTCCATGGGAGTTACTCTCCTTTACCTATTCGAATTCATGGGATAATTATATGATATTTTACACCAAATAACCCTTTTTTTACATTACCCATGTGTTATAATTTGGATGAATATCATGCCAAGTGTGTGGGGAGTCTAGTCATCCAAAGGATCCACAAGCTTCCAAGTGTCTTCATGAACCCATGTAAACTTATTTTCTTAGAATTTATCATTTATGTGACCCATTTAAATGTGAATATGGTAAAATAATGTCCTTTTGGGTCCCATAGCCCCTTATTACAAAATTTATGTCTCCATCTCAACCTAGGGAACTAGTAGGTTGGTGGAACATTATTTGCAAGTAGACTTATTTGGAAATTATTTAATCGGGGACATGATAATAGAAATCCCGAGAGTTTAAAGCTTTGACTAAAGTTGAATTCCATTTGATGTCCAACCCTTAAGAATGGCCATGGAAATCTAAGACTATGAAACTCCAACCACTTTAAAAAATCCCTTCTAAGGATTTAACAACAGACTCTCCTTCTCCCATCATGTCTTGAAGAGGTATAATCTCCGAGCCAATGGATTCCACTAATCTCTAAGTAATAATTTTTTTACAAGCTCTCCAAACCTTGACATATGAAGGAGAAAACAAGCATTTGGAAACCCTCACTAGGTATTTCATTTCTCTAAACACCCCATCAATATATGATTGTTTATCGTCTTCCATATCGATTCTCACCTTGTCTTGTGCTATAGAAAAGTGTGATTTCTGACCTCTACCCCTTCCCAAATTTTGACTTGAAGGATTTTTCCCATGACCCCTTGAAATAGTTAGGGCTTTGTTCTGGACCAATATAGACCTTAGGTTGTAAATGAAGACCTCATCTTCCAAATTCAAAGGGGAATCTGACTCATAAGGCACTAAATCCTTTGGGACAATCGGTCCTTCCCATACTCTAGGACATGATACCCAAGTAAGGGGAGGAAAAATCAAGAAGGAAGCCATAGAACTCACAATAGAAGATGAAAGTGACTACACTTTATTTTCCATTCCATCGAACATAGAAATAGATAGCGAAATGGGAAGAAATGAAGAAGTTACATTGTACCTGAATAAAAAACGTCTCCACAACTCGCACCAACTACCTATAGGCATTATTTGGAAGCTATATTGAGACCTAGCATCCCATAGGGAGATGACGTTGGAAAGCACACCATCAGTGGAGGATTATCTGCTTTCAATTGAGGCCCTAATACAAACTTGAATTCCACCCCTAGAAGATTTTGTCCATCAAAATTCCCCATATTTATAGAAGGGACACCTTTCTTAGCCTTATCCAAGGATAGTAATCATTTTATTGACTCTTTTGCGGAGTTTGGTTCTAGATTTGGATGAAAAGGAATATGACACAGAGCAACTAGATGACCATACTAGTGACAATGTCTACATCTGAAAGGCACACCTTCATAATCCAACATTTTAACAAGGGTCAATGATGCCCTTTCAATATCCATTTCTTCATCTAGGGAATTTCTAATATCCAACTGGACCAAAATATGAGCAACCATCATTTCACTTGTAGAAAGGAAAGGCATATCAGCCTTGTAAAAATATCCCAGTGAGTTCCCAATTCCCTTAAGAACTTATGGGGACAAAAAATCGGATGGAAACTTGGGAGGTGAACCCATATGAGAGAAATGTCAAGTCTTTCACATCTAGCATCAAAGAGTAGAGACCAAAGGTTGAGATCTAGCAGTAACGAATAAATTCAACAATTCCGTTGGAGAATCCACTTACTGTATTCTGATGTCTAGGGTAAAAAAACAAACCAACCCCTAGCCAAAATAACCACATTCAAAATGTACCCTAATTTTTTACCCCAATTTTCCTTGGCCCATTCCTTCAGGATTTTGACACTTAAACAATGTCCTTTGGTCCTACCAACAATGGTTTTTTCTACCATATCCCCTGCTTTATGGAGCTTAATATACTCGCCCATAAATAATTTGACTACCCTGCCTAATGTTTTGATGCAATTGTTCTTTTTTATTCATCTACTTCCCAAAGAACCTGATTTTGTGGGAAGAGCTTATACTTTAGATCCAACATTGTCATATTCAAATACCTAAACAAAAGCCACTTCAATAGCCACACCTACAGGGTGAATATGTTTCTCTTGTGGTTCGCTTCCTACATGAGAGAAAGCCCCTATTGAAAGAGACATAAAACCATTAGGGACCAAAGAAATTCCATCAAAATATTCTAGCCGATGGAGAGGGGGCATAGATAACCTTAGCTCCTTTGGAATATGATAACCAATGGATCTTGCAATCAAATATGAGTTCCCATTTCCTCCCTGCAAAAACTGAGAATGCAGGAATGTTTTTGACCCTAAGATCATAGACCATGGATGAGGAGAGAGAAGGGATTCCTTGCATGGGGGTGCAAGCAACAGATGCTGTTGGTCTTGCATCGAAACAAATAATGAACAAGGGGTCCCTAGGAGTAGAACTAAACCATCCATATCTGACAACATGGCCTCATTGACACAAGCTTCAGATGGAAGCTGGCCACCTAAACCCTCTTTTGTGTATAACTCCTAGTCCTCCATCTTCCTATCAAGTGGAGAAAATCAAATCTCTTTATTGTCTAAGTGGTCCTAAGATTAATCCACTGGATCTTCTTCGAAGTCCACACCTAACTAGAGAAAGGTTAGAAAAAAGGACATCATAGCACCTACTGACCCTGTGACACTTTCTCTGAAACCCTAGTCCTTCCAAATGTGTCTTCATAATATATTCCTTCCTTTTGTGAATAGTATTTTTGATCCAATCTCATTGAAGCAACACATGATGCTGGTATTGCATCGAAACAAACAATGGAAAAGGGTCCCTAGGAATAGAACTGAACCACCCATATTTGACAACAATGCCTCATTGACACAAGCTTTAGATGGCAACTGACCACCTAAACCCTCTTCTGCATATAACTCCTAGTACTCCATCTTCTTATCAAGTGGAGAAAACCAAATCTCTTTATTGTCTAAGTGGTCATAAGGTTAATATTCCACTGGATCTTCTTCGAAGTCCATACCTAACTAGAGAAAGGCTAGAAAAAGGACATCATAGAATCTACTGACCCTACGACACTTTCTCTGAAACCCTAGTCCTTCCAAATGTGTCTTCATAATATATTCCTTCCTTTTGTGAATAGTATTTTTGAATTGATCTCATTGAAGCGACACATGTTGCTGGTCTTGCATCGAAACAGACAACGAACACGGGTCCCTAGGAATAGAACTGAACCACCCATATCTGACAACAAGGACTCATTGACACAAGATTAAGATGGAAGCTAACCACCTAAACCCTCTTTTGCGTATAACTCCTAGTCCTCCATCTTCCTATCAAGTGGAGAAAACCAAATCTCTTTATTGTCTAAGTGGTCATAAGATTAATCCACTGGCTCTTCTTCGAAGTCCATACTTAACTAGAGAAAGGCTAGAAAAAGGACATCATAGCACCTACTGATTCTACGACACTTTCTCTAAAACCCTAGTCATTCCAAATGTGTCTTCATAATATATTCCTTCCTTTTGTGAATAGTCTTTTTGAAGCGATCTCATTCATATATATATGTATATGTATATGTATATATGTAGACACACACACACACACACACACATAGGTATATATGTATATCTACATATGTACATGTACATACACACACACACATATATATATGTAGATATACATATGTAGATATACATATATACATATATACATATACAATACATATATGTATATGTATGTGTGTATATACATGTATATATGTGTACACACACACACACACACACATATACATATATATACATACATATATACATATACATATGCATATACATATATGTATATGCATATGTATATGTGTATATGTATATATGTATATGCACATATACACATACACATATACATATATATATATACATATGTATATATGTATATGTGTATATGCGTATATGTGTATATGTATATGTGTACATGTATATATGTATACATATAAATATACATATACATATACATATACATGTACATATATACATGTATATATATATATATACACACAAGCCTTATATGTGATGTGATATTATGTATTCTTTTATGGTTTCTTATGTACATATGGATGTACTTATGGTTATTATTATATACACATACATGATTTACATTCTTATTATTAGTGAATTATATAAGAATGCAAAATCTAATTTGCAGTAATATTGTTGAAAAAGTTGTTGACCTTAGTTAAATCATGAATTTAACTGCTAACTAACCCTTGATTGATGATGGAATGCAAGATGAGGGTGAAATAGAGAGAGAGGGATGTTGCAAACATGAGGAGATACATCCACAATGATCAGTGAGTTTTACATAGCCTTGCACAACACAGGTTACTCAAGTTTATTGAGAACTGCTTGATGATATCGACAATGCTACTCCTAAACAAGATGATTGAATACTAGGACCATGATCCTATGGACTTTATCCTATACGATTAGTGCATATATATCACCCTATTGGATGTTTATTTCATGATAGGACTCCCTCAACTAGGGGTCATATGTGACACACAACTAGTTTGTCTACATGACGTGGATATGGAGGATATGCTGGTGTGTCATTGTGTAGATGATACATAGTTACATGGATACTCCATACTCCCAATGGATATAGAGATCCTGGAGACATGGGATGTGAATGTGGGTATTGTATGATTTCTAGGATTGAGTGGGACCCACAATATCTCTGATGGTCAGATGCTCATTGTGGAGCAGGTACTAGCAAGGACCTACTTTGTGTGGGCCCATATATTCTTGATAGCGGTTCAGTTCCTGTTGAACCATTGTAGTTGACATGGTGGTGAATTTTGGTTCACCACTTTTATATGTGAATTCTTCTTTGGGAGAGTGTTGACACTCCAACCTCACATCACAATACGAGATGGTGGGCCAATTGAGCCTAGGATGTGTCAATGGGGAAAGATGATGGTGTAGGGACTCACGGTGCCGTGGGAAACATATTTAGTCATAATTTTTTTGCGTAGTGGATAAAACTTCCAGTATTAATAGAGGACTTCCCATATGCAAGGATGGACTTCAATGACCTAGAGCTACCACGAACTCTTGGCCAGGACTAGGGACCTGGTAATATGTCTGATTAACGCATTCTGACTATAGATGTGTTTCCAACACACTAACATAAATGGTAGCTAGATTTTATGATATAATCATGATATTGATGTCTGGTCATATGTGTGTGTAGATGTGGGTCTAATAAACCCCAACCTATTTTTAGAGGAAATGTGACACGGTCTAGGGGGTCAATCCTTCCCCTTGAGCGTTCCATAGGATATGGAGTGCCAGGGCCATTTTGGAGGGACTTTTTAAAGACAATAAATGGATTCTAGAGGGGATATCATATGGTTGGTGCCAACACCTAGACGTTGAGCTCACTCATGTGTGCTACTAGGAACCCTTGAGTGGCACTCAATGATGCATTGCATAGCTGTGGTTACCTAGGGGATATGAGACCTGATGCAGGGAGATGTTCCCCACATAGGAGATTATAATGATGATTAGGAGTATGAGGGACTTGCCACAGAGGTCCATCCTCCGAAGGGACATCCAAAACCCCCTATGTTTATATATGTGTATATGTGTGTGTGTGTGTGTGTGTGTGTGTGTGTGTGTATACATGTATGTACATACATATATGTACACACATACATGTACACACACACACATATTGTTAGGATATTTAGACACTTAGGAGTTAGTTAAGATCAACTTGTGTAATATATCCGTTAGGTAAAAGTGTGTTTCTTTAGTATGCATTAGTATGCATTTGTAAATATTCTAATCCGATGGTCACGATATGTTCTAGAAATAGAGTGATCTGACGGTTCAACTTCTCTTAGATCATACCTACCATTGATCCGTGGCTTAACACCCGATTGGTCTATGATCTCTATTTAAAGAGCATAGAGGGTCCTTGGCCAGTTGATCGATTATGAGAAGCTCATGTAAATTTATTTATTTTGCATAATAAATTGCTCCAAGTAGCTATTTGGCTGGGGCCGTGGACTGTTTCCCTCTCGAGGGTTTTAACCATGTGACAAACATTGGTGTATTGATCTGTGATCTGTTTGTGTGAAGCAGTTGTTCTTGGTGTTCGGTCCTTTGGGAGTACGTTGCTTACATTGAATCCAAATGATTTTTCTTGCATTCAAGACTATTTATCTAAGTATAAAACTCTTAGACTATTATGTGCAGAATGCAAGATTAAGAAAGAAGACAAA
>LPNX010083967.1:618899-647181 GCA_001517045.1 Pseudotsuga menziesii
GGAAGATTTATGGCTTCGACAGATCCTTTCCAAGTTTGGATTCGAGCAGCAGCAGTCTACTCCACTTTGGTGCGACAATCAAAGTGCCATCAAGCTTTCCAAAGATCCAGTTCTACATCAGCGCAGCAAACACATTGAGCTACACATGCACTTCATCAAAAATCTTGTTCATGATCGTGTTATTGAAGTGCTTTATTGTCCTACGGATGATCAAGTTGCAGACATCTTCACCAAGTCTCTTACAGAAGCGAAGTTTTCTAAACTTCGGTCTATGTTAGGAGTTCAGGAATGTGTCCTTAAGGGGGGATAGGCTCTAATGCCTCCTTCCTTCTCCTAATAGTGTCACTTTTGTAAATCCTTCAATCCTATCCCAAGTTGTTCTTAAGGGGGGATGTTAGGATATTTAGACACTTAGGAGTTAGTTAAGATCAACTTGTGTAATATATCCGTTAGGTAAAAGTGTGTTTCTTTAGTATGCATTAGTATGCATTTGTAAATATTCTAATCCGACGGTCACGATATGTTCTAGACATAGAGTGATCCGACAGTTCAACTTCTCTTAGATCATACCTACCATTGATCCATGGCTTAACACCCGATTGGTCTATGATCTCTATTTAAAGAGCATAGAGGGTCCTTGGCTAGTTGATCGATTATGAGAAGCTCATGTAACTTTCTTTTTTTTGCATAATAAATTGCTCCAAGTAGCTATTTGGCTGGAGCCATGGACTGTTTCCCTCTTGAGGGTTTTAACCACGTGAAAAACATTGGTGTATTGATCTGTGATCTGTTTGTGTGAAGCGGTTGTTCTTGGTGTTTGGTCCTTTGGGAGTACCCTGTGTACCTAACACATATAATTGATAACTGAATAGATATGAAGATGAACTTTTATAAATGATGGCTCTCCTTTAATATGGATTTGGGCACCTATTTGAGGAGTTGCATCCTCTTAGTGTTACTATAACTAATATTTATTAATGATTATTAATTTGCACTTATTTATTATATATTTGTAACATCATATAGTATGGTTCTTTTGAAACAAGCATTGCTTCGTGTACAAGTTCTATAGAAAAATATATGTCTCTTTTAGGTGGCAACCCTGACATTTCAACATGAAGACATCCAACTTGAATTCATTTAAGATTGGAAAATATTATAGTTTCTGTTTGGCCCTAGTCAATATATGTTTGGATGTTAACAAAATATAATTTGCAGCCCTTTCGAGCACAGTTTTTAGTCTGTAAAACTAAAATTTTCTTAGGTACCCCACACACCATTATTTGATTTCATTTTTCATCACCACAAGTGAAAGTATTATCTAAAAGTTAAGTACCACATGGTGCTTCTCTAACCATCCCATGCCTGTTAAAACATCGTATGAAATCAAAGGTAACATGTTCAAGTTGATTATTCTGTTCATGCCATTCATATCTAAAGGATATTCCTTAACCATGTCTAATTTTTTTCTTTTCGTACTTGTAGCTATTTGAACTAGACAATGTTTACTACGTTTGCTTTTATTTAATTAACATGCATCCACAACTTTAGTTGAAATGTAACTATGACATGCTCCTAGATCTATCAAAATAGAAATTGATTTTGACAAGAGTTTTCCTTCGATTTCTACTATAGTAGACTAATAAACTGCTTGCCTACCTTCCAAGGTAGTGCACATTCTAGGTGTTTTGGAAATTTCATCCACTGTTACATCTTCTTGTATATTGTTCAAAAACTTTGTCATTTTTTGCGAGCAGTCTTTATAATAATGGGGACCTTGACATCCCCAACATTTCATTGTTCCCAATACTATTTCGTTTCTTGCTTAAGTGGCTAGTTTATTCTCGCTTTGGGATGGAATATTTGATTGAAATTCACTTATGTTGAATTTTTTGTTGTTTATAAAATTGTTGTTCTATTTTCAGTAAGGAGGTGGTGTAAAGCCTTTCTTTTTGTTTTTTCAGAAAACGCTTTACACTTTTCTCTGTTTTTGTTTATATTTTCATATCTGTTTGATTATGCTCATAACAAAGTCTATCTTTATATAGTGCTTCATCTAGAATCTTAGGTGTATCAAATTCAATTTTGTCTCTGAAATATGGTAGAACAAAAAATTGTTGAATTTTGACTTTTTCGTCTCTAATATATTGAACATAATGTAGTAGTTTGAGGAACTTATTAATTAGATGATCTATTGTTAGAGCTCCCATTTTCAATTCATGAAACTCTTTGATCTTCTTTTCATAAAATATTTTAGACACGTACTTATCCTTAAACATCTTTTTGAAAATTTTCCATTTAACCTTTTTATCTTTCAAATTTTTAGTTAACTTTAAGTCTCTCCACCACAATGCATCCTTTCCATTTAAATTTTTAATGGCTAAGCAAGCTTTCAGCTTGCTTGGATAGGAATACACTTTGAAATACTTTGACATCCCCAATAACCATTGTTTAGCATTCTCACCTAAGTCCTACTCATCGTCAAAGGTTGGTGCTTTTATTTTATTAACTTGATCCCCTTGCAATCCTCCACTACTTGAAGGTTTGCGATTTTTTTTGGGAAAGGAGGAAAATGTATGTGAGGAACTACGTTTGTAATGATGTTTTATATCATAATATGAACTACTCTTTAAAGTGGATTTAGCTAAGATTTCAGGTTCTTGATTTCTAGCTCTTTTTTCTTTAAAAGGGCCTTTTATTACCTTGTTGGAAGTATGTGCAGCTTACTTATTGTGTTTAGTTTCATTCAAAGTTTGTAATAGGAAAACTTTTAACTCTTGATGTTCCTCCTTATCCTTCATGGTATCATACTTAAAAATTTGAAATTATTCCTTTAAACTCTATAAAATGTTCAACATTTATGAGGGTGTGGCAGCCTTTTGGTTGTTGTTCAATTCAACCCAGAACTCATCTTCTGAGGGTGGTGAATTAAGATTTCCTTGTTGGTTAGAAAATCTTTCAATACTTATCTTTGTTTAGATTATTTTTGTTGTCTTGGGTTTTGTAGTTGATTTATAAGTTCTTCTTGTTGCGCAAATGTTTCCCAAGTCCTTTCAAATTTTGTCCTATTCTTTGTTGTATATACTACTAAGTTAAATAGCTGAGATGAACTTGAATTATGATTTCCTAGATTATTTGGTAGATCTAGTTGTGTTTGTCTTGGAAGTGTCATCTACGCTTTGCTCTATATTCTGATGTACAGAAAGAAAAAGTGTTGATTAGTTTTACTTTTCATAACAATTTCTATGGATCATATCCCAATAGGTTGCAAAGTGTTGTAACTCTGCTTTGATAGGTCATTTGTAACAACTCAAAAATCTCATATTAATTTTTTTTATGATGTCGTAAATTGATGACTCGTCATTAAAAGTTTATTGTGCAAACTAAGCGTACTACAATGCCTTAGAGGACTTCCAACGAATCTTATATGATTTTACTGGCAACTAGCAATTGATGCTTAATCTCTTTTCAAGTCTCCTACTTATAATAAGTTGATTGTGGACTTCTAATCTAGTTTGTAACTTGTACATTCGAATGAGTAACCTCTTCAACTCTTAAGACACCGTTATTGTTTCCAAGAGTCTTAATATACTCATAAGTCCCATCATTTTTGTGTGTTGTTATTTATTCTTACTTTAAACTATAAATTTACAGATTCATTATTAAACATGTAGAAGCCTATTATACATATGAATACATGATCTATGAATACATGATCTATTATACATGTGAATACATGATCTATTAGACTAATATATACATCATATTTAAATACATATATATTCCTTGGTAGAGAGTTCTTGAAAGGATACTGGTTATTGTTTCTCCTATAATATTGATTTTTGTTTTGGTTTCGATCTTGTATAAAGCAAACAAGGGGTTACACCCCTAGGCTGATCTCTTGATCTCTTTTAACGTTCTTCTTATATTATTTATGTAAATAGTATCTACTTCCATGCCCCTTTCAACCTTTCCTTCTTCTCATAGCTTACATAAACTATATGCCCTCTCTATAGTGGATTTGTTTTTCGCAATATATTTATTTATATATACCTATTTTTCCAGGTAAAATCCCTTCGGGCTTGACCCATGGTCTATGGTGACGGGTAGGTCATACCTTATGTATATCGTTCTTGAATCGTGTAATTTGCATATAATGAAGGATGGGCTATGCGATTTTAAACCCTTCACTCATATGCTAATGTGATTACATTATTTTGATTCTATCTTTGTTTACAATTTTATAGAGAATGATAATGACAGCCTATAGATGCAAATGGAATAATAAGAAGAATGTATGCAAGCTTTTTCTGTATTTGTTTACAAATTAGTTAAAATTTGTTTTTATAAACAGTTTGATTCTATTTTTTTAATGTAATAAGTTACTTGTTTATATAGTTATTTAATATAAACAACTCTAAACTATTATTATTTGTATATTATTTGTCAATAAATTCAGAATATATGTTTAAATGTTACATCAATTTAATTACTTTTATGAAGAAAATAAATGAAATTAATATGAAACTTGTATTTACACATTATGTCAAACACTTAAATGTCTAGGGTTTATGATTAAAAATTTACTCATAAACTTGAAATAAAAACTACAATATTTAAGATCTTCTCAAATACTAAAGTATCAATTTATACATAAAAAACACAGATATTTTGGTCAACAAACCAGGCAAAACCCCAACTCCTAGGGAAAACCCTAGAAAAAAGAGAATTATTATTAAGAAGAATACTCAAAAACTTTTCATCTACACATGAAATCATTCCTTCAACCCTCATTGACAAAAATACCCAAACTAGAACAACAACAAAATACCTTGATTTATGTGCAAACCAACAGTTGTACGGTCTCCACACGTGTTGTATGACTAGTAATTTTTTTGGGTACTTTCCTACCTCCGAAATCATGCCCACAAATGCCTACAATTAATGTTGTACAACTAGTACAGTCTGCATTAAATGCATTGACACTTTTCTTGGGATTTGTTCCCACACGCGTGACATCATTTAATGCATAGGTACTATTGTACGAACTGCATGATGCCTTGGGAATTGTGTTGCTCCTTTCCTTGGGAATCATGCCACTCCTCTAGGGCATTCCTTCTTTGTCCTTAATCTTCTTCTCTCTTTCTCTTCATTAATAGTTTTCTCAGTTTATCCCTTCTCTCTTGTTTTTACTTTAAAATTGTAACCACCTAATCTATGGTTGAGATACATTTACAAAATCAAGGGCCATCATTTAATGCACCCACATTTAATAATTAATCCACTTTAATTATTAAATAATAACTTAAGTGAGACCCATTCTATAAAGTACAACACATCACTTTATTTATATATAATTCACTTTATACATAAATATACAAAGGACAAAGTCTAAATCCTCTTCATCACACCCCACTAAAAATATGAATGAGGACCTTTAGAGTTAATTTTTCAACACTCCCTCTTAATGAGGAAGGTCCACAACACCATCTCCATCTCTGACTCTTGCAACAACTCTCTCCTGCTATGGAATCACTCTCGAATACATATGCTCAACTCCATACTAGAACTCTAAATCCTATGACTCAACTTGAGCCTCATCCACCTTCTCATCTACACCATCACTGGGTTGGCTGAGTCTCCTGCTAGTGCTCTAGAGAGAGTCACTCTCCTCATCAGAACCATGTCTTTCAAATGAAAATGTCTCCTCATCCTCTGACTCCGAATCTAACAGCCATCCACCTGGTTCTAGTCATACAATGTTCCCTCTCAAAACATAGAGCATGTCCCTGCGATCTCCTAACATAATGGTAGTACCAACTGGCTCATCTCTTCGATACATGAAAACATGGCTAGACCTCACCATCATTCCATAACCTTCATCCTTGGAGGATGATGCTGAGAGTTTACTAACTCTCATCCTAGATACAAAAAGCACTTTGTGTATCTCCAGGATCTCACCAAGGTCTAGTTGGAACCTGACTGTTCCAACCCCTCGTATCGCTATCTGAAGACTATCAATATCTATCTCAATAAAGTGTCCCGACCCCAACTCTATGATGATCTGAAACATATCAGAAATTCCATTCATATATTTGGTTGCTCCACTGTCAACAACTCAGACATTTAAAAAAATTGAGCTACCTATACTGGAAGCAATTGAGACAAGAGAAAAATCTTGCTCAAACTTCATTGCATAGTCTTCTACTACTGTAGACGTTGTCATATCTCTCTCAATCTTCTCTTTCTTCTTCTCAGGACACTTCGAGGTATAATGTCTTATCTAACCACACTGGTAACATCTGACCTGACTGATGTCTTTCTTCTTCTTGTTAACTTTTGTTGCAAGTGCCATGTTGTGCTCCACCTCTTCATTGACCTAACTACACAGAGACCCTTCTTGAATATCCTCCTGAGCAAAATCATCCCACAGTCTGGACCAATTATGAAGCTTCTACCTACCTATAATGCACTTAACAAATAATTCCCACTTCTTGGTGAAACCCTTCAGGGCTATCCTCAACAGTTATGAATCTGAGATGACATCTCCTACAACTGCTAACTCATCTTTGACTTGTGCCACTCGAGTTAAGTAGGAAGCCACACCCTCATATTTGTTCATCTTGACATTGTATAGCTTGGCATTCAATGCCATCTTGTGGTTCTTGTTCTTGGCTTCAAATAACTGGTTCAGGGTATCGCACATGTCTTTAGAAGTCTTCTTTTCTACCAAATGTGGAACAGATGATCTTTTAATCCATCTGGGATCACTCTCTGGACTCTTGCTTCTAGGGATTCAAACTCATGTAGTTCATCTTGGTATGTAGGCTTGGTCATCTTGGTGTTAGAAAAACCCCATATTTTTCATTCTTTAAGCACAACAGTTATTCTAACTTTCCAAGGAAGATAGTTGGATACATCATCCAAACTATCTTCGTACCTTATGCTCATCATTGTAGTTTTCTTACAACAAATATTATAACTTGAAAGAGAACACAATTTATAACTGTGAATCACAATCTTGAACCCTACTTCAGTTCAGTTATGATACCATGAAAAAAATAAATTACATTAATATGAAACTTTCATTCACACATTCTGTCAAGCACTTGAATATCTACGGTTTATGATTAAAATTTACTCATAAACTTGAAATAAAAACCACCATATTCAAGATCTTCTCAAATACTGAAGTATCCATTCACACATGAAAACACAGATATTTTGGTCAACATACCGGGTAAAACCCCAACTCTTGGGGAAAACCCTAGAAAGAAGAAAATTATTAGTAAGAAGAATACTTGAAAACTTTTCATCTACACATGAAATCATTCCTTCAACCCTCACTGACAAAAATACCCAAATTGGAACAACAACAAAATACCTCGATTTCTTTGCAAATCAATAGTTGTACGACCTCCACACGTGCTATACAACCTTTACTTTTTTGTTGTACTTTCCTGTCTCGAAAACGATGCCCACATGTGCCTGCAATTAATGTTGTATGATTGGTACAGTTTGCAATAAATGTGTTTTCACTTTTCATGGGATTTGTTATCACACATGTCACAACATTTAATGCACAGGTACTGGTGTACATACTATAGGTTGCCTTGGGAATCATGCCACTCCTCTAGGGCATTCATTCTTTCTCCTCAATCTTCTTCTTCTTCTTCTTCTTCTTCTTCTTCTCTCTCTCTCTGTATTAATGGTGTTCTCAATTTGTCATTTCTCTCTTGTTTTTTACTTTAAAATTGTAGCCACCTATCTTAACCACCTAATCTATGATTGAGATACATTTACAAAATCATGGGCCATCATTTCATTCACCCACATTTAATTATTAATTCATTTTAATTCTTAAATAATAACTTAAGTGAGACCCATTCTATAAAGTACAAAACATCACTTTATTTATATATAGTTCACTTTATACATAAATATACAAAGGACAAAGTCTAAGTCCTCTTCATCACACCACACCAAAAATATGAATGAGGACCTTCAGAGTTAATTTTTCAACATTTTAAACAAAAATATGAATATTAACTTAGAATTCAAAACAACGTGATTAAACCCTAGCATAAACAAAGAATAACTTAGAAAACAAATGTATATCTTTCAAACTTTAAATATAACAACATTGAACTATCATAAATATCTGATAAACAATATGTTATCTAAGAAAAATAAAAATATGAACTACAAAAAGATTAAGTATTAAAAAAATATGAAATAGATGATAAAACATAACTATTTCTTAAGAATCCAATAAAGAGGATTAAAAACATATAATAATCTCTTAAACATAAATATTTAAGGAAGAAACTTATTAAATAGATATATCTAGTTTTATAAAACGAATCTAGGAGCCCTCAGAGAACATATCTTATCTTTGTTAAACAATTTCAGATATACAAATAATCATAATCCTCTATAAATAACAAAATGAATAAGAAGAAGGGACTATAAACATTTTCTGGTAGAAAACTAGTAGAAAAAGATAGATATACTTAAAGGAACTTCCACATTCCTCCCAACCATATATTTCTAAACTGTTTTGTAACTTTTGTCCAACAAATCACCTCCAAGCTGATCCAAGCACACTATAAGATCAATGACCTAGGAAATAATTGCTAACTAGATTATTTACTACTGTAGAGTAGTCACAAGGTTTTTTTACCATCTCTGTGAATTTCCAATAAAATCATATTCTAACCATAGTCCCTCTTAGATGAGTCTTTCTTTCTTTTCAAGAAGTGATATTTTTTTTGGAATCCTCTCCATTTATTTTTGTTCATAAATTACTTAATGTATATTTTCCTCACTTTGTTTAATCTCCTTTTTAATTCTTTTATGTATTCTTAGGAAGTCATATTTCTTCTAGCATACTGGTCCCCTCTTCATAAATGGATGTTCTCCAACCAGTTTTGAAGGATTAAATAGACAAAATAATATAGATAATTACATCATTAATCATTCATGATGTATCTGAATCTTCAACTCAACATCAAAACTAACTTTATTAACAAGGGGTACAAACTTGGGATATTACACTCTCCTTTGAAATTTGTCAAACTGAAGATAAACTTGTAAACATTTTTACTAAGGCTCTTCCAAAGGACAAATTGCAGAATTTTAGACTGATTTTAGGAGTTTAAAAACTTGACATCAAGAGAGATTGCAACCATTTGATGCCTAGTTTTTAGGCATGTTCTTGAAAACTTCGTTGTGGTTAACAAATAATCTTTGGATGGAATTTTAAAATTATCCTTTGGTAGTCTGAATTCTCTACACTTCTTTCATTTAGTTGATGCGTTGGGTTTTCAACTCAATTGTTCTTTCTTATTTAAACATGATATACTTGATCAATAACAATTTTTGTGAAGTTTTATTAACTTATTTTTTTGGGTTCTGCACGCTCTCACGTAGAGCTTTTTTAATATATATATAGTTGATGCAATTTGAGAAAAGAAAGCATACTTTGTTTCTCTCCTTTCAAATAAATAAAAAACTTTTATCTTTTGTTTAAAAATTAATGCAGGACATTTGATTGTTGATTTTCACTATGCATTTGAAATCTCTCAATTTTTTGTTGTATTTTATTTATGTCTTGGGTCTGTATTTTTTCTGGGTGTGACTCCTTAGTGAGCATTTAACTCATTTTGTTTAGATCCATCACTACATAGAATTCGACATCAAATTGACATCCCATGTTACTTCTTTTTAATATATTTTGTTTGGAATGCTAATTAGTTTAAGTGCACTGGTTATTCTTCTTCCTCTTAACTTTGTTCAAGATAACTACGTAGCAAGAACTTTCTGCTTAATGAGAATGAATGGGTAGTTGTACTGTATGTTTTACTATTTACAAAATAGTTCAAATCCATTGTGAATTTCTTCCTCATATCACAATGACAAAAAAATTAACACTTTATTTTCTTTAAAACAAAAATAATACTATAAGTGGAATTTTATAAGTGGAATTTTTTGGTGAAGGGCAATAAAACGATATGTTTGTTTTAAATTTTGGAAAAAAAACCTTTTAGTTTTCTGAAGGGTTCAACAGAATTGGTTTCTTTACTTGTATAAGAAACAATATGTCAAATGTACCATTTTTTTTAACTAAAAAGCATGATTTTTTTTACTACAATCCAAACCCTAATCTTCTCATGAAATAGAAATAGATTTGATATTCCAGAAGTTCCCATACAAAAGCATAAAAAAGAACATAAATTTCATTAATTAGGAAAATATTCCATTATTTAAAAAATACTTTGGACTAAAAATCTATGGTGGAATTCTTCATACAAAAGCATAAAAAAGAACATATATTTTATTAGTTAGAAAATATTCCATTATTTAAGAAATACTTTTTTAAAAATATTTTGGATTAAGAATATAGTTCAAATCTATGGTGGAATTCTTCATTTTCTTGCATAATAGAAATTTAACTTGAGAAAATATAAGTTATAGCTTTTGACTTATATTTCTTTTTTATCCATAATTGAAGGAGGTTGTGATCAATACATACATAGATAGGAGGGAGTTCGATGGCTTATGTTGGAGGCTGTCGAATGCATCGTATGTTTTAGATACTAAAATGTTAATGTTGTCTTGGTTGTGGTTCATTGTGCTTGCATTATTTGGAATCCATTCATCCACAAAGAGTTCATGCACGAGAATTGGTAGATTTCCTATTAGTATAAGTATGTTTACAAGTTTTTGTTTTGTTGGAATTTTCCATGTTACATTGATAAAGCCTTAGAAATTATATGGTTACTTAAATTTCTAAATAATCTAAACAATAATGGGTTTTGGGTGTTTTAGGGTGATTTTCCTAGGTCTCTAGCTTATAATTGAGTGAATTGGTCCGAACAACAAATCAAAAAGCTAAGATAGATCTCAAAATGCATTGAATGAGAGATCAATTTGTGAAAATAATAGGGCACTTACACATTGTTCAACTATCATGAAGACATGGGAAATGCTTCATTTTCCATATAAAGCTCTTATCAAATTTAGGAAATGCCCCATTTCCATATCAAGCTTCTTAACAAATTTTCAATGAAGAAAGAAGAAAGCTTGGCATGTTCCAATATGTCCATTATCTACTTATTGTGGAGGTTGTCATTGTCATCATTTGTCTCCCTTCACCTTACTCCTAAGTTTTTCACTGTAACACCCAAAACATGCTATTTGGATTATGTGTCATGGGCCTTTGAGGAGATGCCCCTGTCTGCAATAATCCACTTGAAACTCCAACTAAATAAATAAATAGCATTATGCTCATTGAAACTCCAACTAAATAAATAAATACCTGAAATTCCATGCCTAGTAAATAACATTATGCTCATTGAACATAGGGTTGAAAACTCAAGATAACCTGATTCCAAGTCAGTGAACCTATGCTTATTAGTTAGAGGGATTAAAGTTTGATAGTGATTTTTTATTATTTATCGAATATTTATAAGGTACACATGTTTTAATGGTGGTATTTTTACTTCAAAAGTATGGTATCTTTTATGCATGGAACTAAATTATGGAGTATACTTGATAGCACATTACATGTGCCTAGCGTCAATCATGATGGAGAACACAGGATACTAGGTATCTTGAGGATACTTTAAGGGGTTGAAGTTGTCTTTTTGGTCTTGGAGTAAGACCTAAAACTAGTTTTGAATGGCTAAGAGCTTATCTTCCTCAGATGTAAGGAAATAGGTTAATAACTCAAAACTTAGAGACATCTAAAAAAACTAGAAATATTCCCCGTGGTTTATTTTAAGTAACACTATTTTTCTTAAATAAAATAAAAGTGTAAAGTAAAAATCACATTCATTAATACATGTCTCACTACCAATGTGACAACTAAATTATAATAAATTATGCTTAAAACACAAAGCTCAAATAAATACAAAACTCCAAGTTGCATTGCACTTCCATCGAGAGTCAAAGTTGGATTGGACTCTACTTTGATGTTTATTAAGCATTTTTATGATAAATTATGCTTAAAACACACCTCAAAAAAATACAAAACTCTAACTTGTATTGCACTTCGATGAAGGTTGGATTGGATTCTACTTTTATGTTTATTAAGCATTTTTGTGAAATTATGCTTAAAACAAAAAAGTCAAAAAATACAAAACTCTAAGTTGTATTGTAAAAGAATCAAAGTTGGATGGATTCTACTTTTATGTTTATTAAACATTTTTATGATAAATTATGCTTAAAACACAAAGCTAAAAAATACAAAACTTTAAGTTATATTGCACTTCGAACGAGAGTCAAAGTTGGATTGGATTCTACTTTTATGTTTATTAAACATTTAAGATTTGACTGCAATAAACTTTTTTGGTGTGACTTGAAAACTTTATATATTCATAAAAATCCTTCACCTATGGCTGGAAAAAATAAAAAGTTTAACATAAATTATGTTAATAAAAATAAAAATTAAATCAAATAAAAATTATAAATAAAATATTCTTATTGAGTTAAAGTCTCTGTCCAACTTAGGTTCTAGATAATTATATCTTTTAAATCCAAGTAAACACCATACATCATGTCATTTATCTGCCAAGAAATTTAAATTAACTAAGATATAAACCACTTTGACACTGCATAGATAGAGTCATCACGTTGTTTAAAACAGTGACCACCACTAAATTTACATCCAATACAAGGTGCTTCAATTTTGAGATTTTTAAAACTTCTCAATAATGTAAAAAAATCATAATTTAATTCTGATATGCAAAGAATCATAATTTAATATTAATATGCAATGACAGCCATATCAAAGTCTAATATAAAATAACCATCCATTAATATATAAAATATATAATATAAAAAAATAGTAAATTGATACTAATCTGCAGTGACAGCCATATCACAGTCTAACATAAAATAACCATCCACTAATATAAGATATATAATAATATGCAGCCACTATAGAGAAGCTCGTAGTGGGTTGTGTATCATTGAGCTTAGCCACTTTAAAAATTTCTAGGGGTTGTATATCATTGAGCTTAGCCACTAAAAAAATTTCAAGTGCAAAAGTAAATAAAAAATGAGATCAGTACCTAGCACTTTACCTTTTTAGCAAAGTATTTTAATGAAAAAACTGATAGGGATGTTCCTTTTCAAATTAAGCCACTTGTCTTATATTAATGATATGAAATATATGGAATACTTATATTAATGATATAAAATATATGGAATAGAAAGTATGGGCTAAAGATATAGCATAAAATATCAATATTATTAATGCAATCCAAAAAACTGTAAAATACTAATATTATTTTGGACTTGAGTGTTAGTTTATATTAAATGAAATACAAACAATATTGGTGTGTATTATGTTCGCAAAATGTGAGCACTCCAAAGTATTTTTTATTTATTTAATATTTTGTAAATTAATTCTGAGAATTTTAAATTATGAATTATGATTAAAGTTCAGTATATATGTAAAAATAATTTATTAGTATGTGGATAGTTTGGTGGTATGTAAATTATGAATTATGATTAAAGTTCATTATGTATGTAAAAATAATTTATTAGTATGTGGATTTTATTAGTATTTAGTTTGGTGGTATATATATAAAAAGAGATAATGTTTATTTTTTGATGATCTATTAGAGATGACAAAGATATTTTTTTAGTTTAGTTAGTTTGGTGTGTGGTTGAGATATTATCTTAACCTCCATCAGTTATAGTTAGTTATAATTAGTCATATCTCATTTATATGAATGAGATATATCATTTGTACTTAAAATATATCATTTGTACTTAAGATATGTATTAGTTATATTTCATAGTGTGTTACAATGTCTCCTAAATGGTATCAGAGCTGGGCTGAGCATTAGTCAGGTCCTCTCCATTCTTATATGGTATGAGAGCTAGGCTGAGCATTACTCCTCCACGGGAGTGCTCAGGACTATGAGAGAGGAGCATTGCTTTGTTTCCTGAGTGAGATCCGCCCACAATTGAAGACGCTGCTTCCATCAGATCGCTGCAAGTAATTGCTGCGTGAAGATTGCTTCCCTATATGGCTTAAGGGCCGGCTACCACCATCTGAAGAGAACCCCGCCCAACTGCAGCGTGGGAGCTCATTGAAGGAGAATCGCTGGTGTAAAGAGCGGATCGTGGAGGAGATCCCCGCCCGTCTGAAAAATTGGTGAGAGACCGTTGTCCGCCTTGAATGGATTGGATCGCTGCCCAATCACTTCCTTGTTTGCAGAAATCTGTTCGCTGCCAGAGATCGTGAAGATAGAACGCTGGGGATAATTGCCGATTGTTGAAGGAGTTGCTGCTGTGGATTGAAACACTATCAGAAATCACTGCTGTGGTTGGAAGAGAGAACCGTGTGGGGCTTCCCATTAGATTGTTGTTTTCCATTGGATCGCTGCCATATACTTCCAGCAATCTTGCTGCCATAGAAGAATTGAGATCGCTGCCATCCTGTCTCTGGAGATCGCGATCTATGCGGAATAGCTTGGATCGTTGTTGTCATCGCTACTACCATCAACAACAAATTGGATCGCTGCTACATGAGAAGAGAATCGTCAGTCATAATTTGGTGAGCTGATCTGATCTGTGTGAAGAAACGGGTGTTTGAAGAAGGAAGCTGCTCCAGATCACCATGTGAAGGAACCGCCTGGAGACTGCGTTGAAGATCGAGGAGCTGAAGAAGGAGGGACGTATCTTCTATTTCTTGTTGCTATCTAAATCGCTGCATATGTGGAGAAATTTGCCACTGTGTAAAAGAAGCCAAATGTGTATGGTTTCTTTTGATTTGCACCAGATATGTTGCAGTTATTTATCATTGTTTATTGCTGAGACGTCGACTTTCCAATAATTTTGTGTGATGTAATTGTTAGCTTAAATCAAGCTGACTAAACTTGAGTTTAGGGCTCAGTCGATATTAAAATTTAATTTTCACTTTTCACATCGACCATTTTTTCTTTTTCACTTGTTGGGTGAAACTTGTCTATCTCCGGACTAGACAAGTTTATAAATTTTAGTCGGTCTTTCCACTCGACTAAATTTACTTCAACTTACTTGTCGGTTCAACCGACTGATTTTACCTCGAGCACTTGTCACTTCTAAGTTGGTTGACTTCTTTGACTTCTCAAGTGGGCTCACCTCTTAGACCACTCAAGTCAAGTCTGCTGACCTCTTCGACCTCTTAAGTCGGTTGACCTCTTCGACCAATCAAGTCGGCAACCTCAGTTGGCTGACTCAACCGACCTCTCAAGTCGGCTCACACCACGGATCTTGTCGGTTCACTTTGGTCGAAATCTATAGAGTATGTTTCTTAGTCTAAATACTTAAGAAATGACAAATGCTTTTCACGTGTGAGTAAGATAAAGTAAAATGGACACATTAACAAATCCAAATAACTTATAAAAACATATGCCCAAATATGTAGGAAGAATTGAGTCAACCAATGTGCCGTAAAACTATTGAACTTTCATGCAGTGAGAAATTTATGGGTTCTTAGATCTTTCACTTAACAGTAATTGTAAAAGACATTTACCCAAGTAAATCTGGAAATATGTGTGGCCAAATAATCATGCATTCAACCCTAAACTATTTCATATATTTAACTATGCGGAAATAACAAAGTATTACAAACTTGTCGGTCCAGACTTGTCCTTTTATAGAGCATCAGCTCTTCGACTGAATCATTTACACAGAAGCTTGAGTTTCAACTTCTCTTTTCTCACCCGAATTTCTCTCTACTGTCTAATGCCTGTAATCTCTCTTGACTCTCTGTCTCTAACCTAAATTACAATTTGCTTCTTCTATTAACAGGCAACCTGAATATTGCTTCTACATGGGCCGATTGACTCACCATTAAAGATTGTAATAACTATATACCTAACAACTTAGCTTCAGAAATAAATTCGACTGGTTTACATTGCCTAATCGTGGACTCTTCCCTCTTGTCAGACTGACAGACAAGATATTGACTTGTACAGACTCTGACAGAATCAGCTGAGAGTCAGGTACAGATCTATGAGTAATTACATTTTCTAACACTCCCCCTTAATTATAAGCAAATGGAGATTTTTTAAAACAAAATTTACAAAATGTTTCAGAGCTTAGACATACTCTGTTTATGACAGAGTTCACTGTGGAGAACTTGTCATTCCAAGACAACTACGCAGATACTGGAATGTGTCCTTAGCTAATGGTTTTGTGAAGATGTCTGCAAGTTGGTCTTCAGACCTGCGAAATTCCAAACAAATTTCCTTGTCGTTCACCAACTCTCTTATAAAATGAAACCTTGTGTCGATGTGCTTGGTTCTCTTGTGAAACACATGATTCTTTGATAATGCTATGGCTGAATTGTTGTCGTAGAAGATTGTTGTCGGTTCTTGATGGTTCTGTGACAAGTCTTTTAAGACTCTTCTCATCTAGACAGCTTGACATGCAGCACTTGTTGCTGCAACATACTCTGCTTCAGCTGAAGACAAAGTTACAATGGGTTGTTTCTTTGAAGCCCATGAAACAACACCTGTACCAAAATGAAATGTGTACCCAGATGTGCTTTTCCTCTCATCTATGTTGCCTCCATTATCACTGTCAGTGTAACCAATGAGTTTAAAATTTTCTGACGTTGAATACATAATACTAAGGTCTTTTGTGCCACTTACATACCTCATAATTCTTTTACCTGCTTGCCAATGTGAGTCTTTTGGTGACTCCATGAACCTTGAAATCAGACTTACTCCATACATAATGTCTGGTCTTGTCGCTGTCAAATACATAAGGCAGCCAACAAGCCTTTTGAACAGCGTAGGATCTATAGTGGATCATTCATCATCCTTGCTCAATTTTAAACCTGTTATCACTGGTGTTGGGGCTGTCTTGCAGTTAGACATGTTAAACCTTTTTAAAACTTCACTTGCATATTTAGACCGTGATATAAAAATACCACTTTCAGACTGTTGAACTTCAATGCCCAGAAAAAACTTCATAAGCCCCAGATCAGTCATTTCAAATTCACTTTCCATGACTGCTTTAAAATCTGCTATGCCATAATCACCAGTAAATATTAAATCATCTACATACAGGAAGACAATTAACATCTTACCTTGCTCATCGACTTTGGTGTACAAAGTCGGTTCACTTTCACTTATGTGAAATCCATTTTCAGTGAGATAGGAATCAATCCGACTGTACCAAGCTCTAGGAGCTTGTTTCAAACCATATAATGCCTTTTTTAGCCTGTACACTTTATGTTCTTGACTTGGAACTTCGTACTGTTGTGGTTGTTCGACATATACTTCCTATTCTAGATAGCCATTTAAGAATGCCGACTTGACATCCATTTGATGAACAGGCCATTTATTTTGTGCAGCAATGGCCAAAACTGTTCTGACTGTATCCATGTGTGCAACAGGGGCAAATGTTTCATTGATGTCGATGTCGGGTTGCTGTGTGAACCCTCTTGCTACCATTCTTGCCTTGTGCTTTTGCACATTCCCATCAGCATCTTGCTTTGTCTTGTAAATCCATTTGACACTGATTACATCTTTGTCTGTTGGGAAACCAGTTCCCATGTCTGGTTTTTCTCAATGCATTCTATTTCTTCATCCATGGCTTGTGCCCATACTTCTTCTTCAACAGCTTCTTCAAATGTTTGTGGATCATATATAGGTGCAAATAATGCAAAGAGAGAGAATGAATTAGGTGTACCAGCTTCATATATCTCTCGCAGACTTCTTGTCTTCACCAGTTCTGTCGATGTCGACCTTGATTGAATGCTTGATGGAGTCTGTTATCATCTTGGTGTACTTGTCGGTGTAGCTTGAGCTTCTACTTGTGTTGATGGTCCTTGTGTTGAACCATGTCTTGGTGTCATGGAAGTCGACGGTGCTCCGACTGGTTGTCTTATATGTGGTATTTGAACCACTTCCTCTTCCATATCATCATTGTCGACATTCGACACAATCTTGAAATTTATGTCAACGGTTCCATCCCATGTTTCATTCTCAACAAATTGAACATCTTGATTGATTATCAGTTTCCTTGCGACAGGATCATACAACTTGTATGCTTTTGTGTCTTCTGAATAGCCAACAAAAATACATTTCTATCCTTTTGTGTCTAGCTTCCTTCTCAGCTCATCTGAAACATGAGCATATGCAACACAACCAAAAACTTTTAAATGTGAAACACTATGATTCATACCTTTCCATGCTTCTTGGGGAACTTTGTTCTTCACACTCTTTGTCGGACATCGGTTCATAATGTAAACGACAGTTGCGACTGCTTCACCCCAATACTCATTTGGCAAATGCTTGGTTGCCAACATGCTGCGTGCCATCTCCATGATGGTTATGTTCTTTCTTTCGGCAATACCGTTCTGCTGAGGTGTATACCGTGCAGTGAATTGTTTTTGTATGCCATGGGTCTTGCAAAAATTCAAAAATTCATTTGAAACATATTCACCTCCTTTGTCGGTCCTTAAAATCTTGATGCGATGTCCACTCTAGTTCTCCACGAGTGCCTTGAACTGCTGAAAATAACTAAATGCATCAGATTTATGTTTCAAAAAATAAACCCATGTTTTTCTTGAGTAATCATCAATAAAAGTTAGAAAATACTTGCAGCCACCAATGGATGATGTCTGCATTGGACCACAAATGTTAGAGTGCACAATTTCAAGTGGTGTGCGTGCTCTATAGGACTTTCCGACTGGAAAAGTCTCTCTGTGTTGCTTGCAAAAAATGCAGCCTTCACAAACCCTCTCTGGTCTGTCGATCAATGGTAATCCTTTTACCATATTCTTTGTGTGTAGTAGCTTCATCCCACCAAAATTCAGATGTCCAAATCTGAAATGCCACAACCAGGATTCATCCTGAACTTCTATCTGAAATGCAGCTGTTGGTTGCGATGGGCAGACCCGGGTTTACTATAATCAACCAACAACACCCTTAGCTCACTGGCCCTTTCGACGACAGATCGCAAAGCGGCCTGAAGTCTCACCCGAAGTGATTCTAATGGGTTGGCCAAGGACTCAAGTGTCTTGGATCAGGTTCTGTGGCGATCCTACTTGCGGCTCGCAGTTCCCCTAGCTGGGAGGTCTCTTTCTCTGCGCGTCGCGCGACCTTCTGCTCATGTCACGTGATCTCCTCGTCTCGCAGCTCTTCTAGTCGCGAGATATTCCTTTATACCGCCGTGCGGTCCTTTTCTACATCGCGCACTTTCCCTGACTCGCGATATCTCCAACCTTACCGCGTCGCCGTGCACCGTACGACACGTAGCTCCTGCCCAACGCTAAGTCCTTAACCTGCGGTATCGCGCACCGCAGCTCCTCTGTCGATGCGGTATCACCTCTCTGTGATATACTACCTCCGCGGCTTAGCGCACTTAGCGTTGCTCGTGTCGATGTGCAAGACTTAACATACAAGGCTGTTCAATACTACGACTAGTGACTATTTCACGCAAAGCATAAATGAACCACATACAACATGCCAAAGACTTCGAATTATGTTTATCCTTCTATGTTACTGTGAACTGATTAACACCTTCATTCATCAAACTGTAAACAAAGTCCATGAAATGACTGAGAAATGCATAAGTAAACATAACACGTAAACCAATCACATAACACTTGATTTTAACGTGGTTCACCTCTAGGATGGAAGTTACGTCCACAGAACTATGTTTTTATTATAGCTCGGGGGAAGGTAAAACACAGTTCTGCTGCACCGCATATGCAGCTGAAGATCTCCTCTCTTAGATCTCTTTTCTCCTCTATATTGCTCTCCTACAATATACTCTTCCCTCTCTGTCGATCCCTGCGGATCGTCACATGCATACTCTATAAGTCAGCTACTGGTTACAGTAAGATTGCTACCACTAATAATAGAACCAGAGCTCAACTCTATTACAATACAAGATAACTGTGAGCTAACCGACTCAATGGCTAACTATATGTTACCCGACTAGCTGGATGGCCTAAAATGCCCAAAATGCCAACCTTTTACAATACAAAATATATCCCTTTATAGGCAGCCCGAAGGTCTTGCCATTACAACACTGTGGGCCTGTCCCAACAGTAACCCAAACCCTAACTAGTGACAGTCGGTCATATTTGTACTTGAGGTAGCCGCTTTCCGTCACACCACAGCTCTCTGCAGTCTTCCATGCTTCCCGGCACTGATCATGGGTACTGTGCACCGCTTCACTTTTATGTCCTTCGCCTTCAATGCTTCAGCCTCGTTGCTCCTTCTCCTTTATGAGGGTCGCTGAGCCCTCCTGTCTTCCGCCGATGCCTTCAATGCAGTGGGTGAGCTCTCTCTTCTCGGCCGCTCAGGTACCGTTTCCTTTCTTGACTTCTCTATCTTAAAAGTCATAGTTTCTGGCTCTGCTCTACAGCTGGAAACATGCTATGGCGTCATAGCTCTGTCTTATCTTCTTTCCGCCAAAACTTATCTCTCCGCTAAACTAGCAGCTTCTTCTGTAGCTGCGGGACCCTTCTCCAACAGCAGCTTGCAGATTAGCGCTGCAATTTTCTCTCTTGTCGAGGAGCTCGACTGTTTCTTCACTTTCTGCCTTGAATGCAGCTCCTGAGTTTATCTTCCCTTTTATGTCGGGAACTATCCTTAATGGAAACAAGCGGTTGCTTGTCATTGACACTTTTGCTATCAGCTGGTCGCTTGGATGCTTGTCTTTGATCACATAGTGTTCATCTTCCATGTAGACTCTATAGCCTTTTTGCAACAACTGTCCAATGCTTAACAAATTATGTTTTAGACCTTCGACATGATAGATATCAGGGATATACTTACTCTCCCCCTGTTTGGTTAGAATATCAACAGTGCCTTTTCCTAAGACAGTGACTTGGACGTTGTTTCCAAGTGTAACATCAGTTTTAACTGAATTGTCTAGACTGGAAAACAAATTTAAATTACCAGTCATATGGTTGCTGCATCCTGAATCTAAGTACCATATTTCATGAGGACTTTCTTGAACAACATTGCATTCAAGTGGAGATGTTGATGCCATTAACATTGCGCTTGTCGAAGTGTTGGTGCTGGTCGACTGACTTGGGCTTTGCCTTCCTTGGTCATATTGTTTCTTCCTACATTCATATGCATAATGACCAAACTTCTTACAGTAATGACATTGAATTTTTTATTTATCAAACCTCTAGCCACTTGGTTGACTTGGGTTCTAGTTATCTCCTCTGCCACCAACATTTGCAGGACTTCTGCCTCGTCCTCCTCTTGAAGAACTTCTTCCTCTGCCTCTGAAGTTGTTTCTCCCCCTGCCTCTACCACAGCTTATGGATGACTGTGCTACAAATGCGCCTTCCAATGATGTCTGTGTTCTGTTGAGTCTGTGCTCATGATTGATGAGTGAAGCTTGCAACTCATCAATGGTAAATGTCGTCATGTCTGTGTGTTCCTCTAAGGTCACAACCAAGTTTTCAAATCTTGGGGGAAGACTTCTGAGGATTTTTTCAATAACCCTTTGGTGTTCTATGGGTTCTCTATGAGATTTCAGTTGGTTTATCAACCCAACAAATCTGGTGTAGAATGTGTCTACATTCTTTGAATCTTTCATGGACAGAGATTCAAAATCTCTTCTCAGAATCTGCAGCTTGGATGTCTTTACCTTATCCAAACCTTGATAGGTAGTCTCCAATGTATCCCATGCTTCCTTAGCATTAGTTTTTGCTTCTATTCTTGGGATTATGCTTTCATGCATAGCTTGATGTATGAAAAACAGAGATTTTCCATCTTTCTTCCTCTGTTCTCTTAAGACATCTTTCTCAGCTTGTGTGATATTGTTATAAGCTGTCATGTCTGCTGGTTCTGTATAGCCATGCTGGACTATCTCCCAGACATCTTGACCTCTGAATAAAGCCTTCATTGTTAAAGACCAATATTCATAATTCTTTCCTGTAAAGATTGGAGTTTGCAATGACCCAAAAGTGGAAGCCATTTTAATTTTTAATTAACTTTCCTTAGAAAATTAAATTTCCACCTTTTAAGACAAGATTTATTTCCTAAATCTTGGGCTGATATAAACCTTGCTCTAATATAAAGCCTTGCTCTGATACCAATTAGCCTAAACCAAGCTGACTAAACTTGAGTTTAGGGCTCAATCGATATTAAAATTTAATTTTCACTTTTCACGTCGACCACTTTTTCTTTTTCACTTGTCGAGTGAAACTTGTCTATCTCCTGACTAGACAAGTTTATAAATTTTAGTCAGTCTTTCCACTCGACTAAATTTACTTCGACTTACTTGTCGGTTCTACCGACTGATTTTACCTCGACCACTTGTCACTTCTAAGTCGGCTAACTTCTTCGACTTCTCAAGTCGGCTCACCTCTTCGACCACTCAAATCGGCTCACCTCTTCCACTTCTTAAGTCGGTTGACCTCTTCGACCACTCAAGTCGGCGACCTAAGTCAGCTGACTCAACCGACCTCTCAATTCGGCTCACACCACCGACCTTGTCAGTTCACTTTGGTCGAAATCTACAGAGTATGTCTCTTAGTCTAAAAACTTAAGAAATTATAAATGGTTTTCACCTGTGAGTAAGATGAAGTAAAATGGACACATTAACAAATCCAAATAAGTTATAAAAACATATGCCCAAATATGTAGGAAGACTTGAGTCGACCAATGTGCCGTAAAATCGTCGAACTTTCACGCGGTGAGAAATTTATGGGTTCTTTGATCTTTCACTTAACAGTAATTGTAAAAGATATTTACCCAAGTAAATCTAGGAATATGTGTGGCCAAATAATCATGCATTCAACCATAAACTATTTCATATATTTAACTATGCGGAAATAACAAAGTATTACAAACTTGTCGGTCCAGACTTGTCAGTCTAAACTTGTCGGTCCAGACTTGTCCTTTTACAGAGCTTCAACTCTTCAACTGAATCATTTACACAAAAGCTTGAGCTTCAACTTCTCTTTTCTCACTTGGAGTTCTCTCTATTGTCTAATGTCTGTAATCTCTCTTGACTCTCTGTCTCTAACCTAAATTACAATTTGCTTCTTCTATTTATAGGCAACCTGAAGATTGCTTCTACATGGGCTGACTGACTCACCATTAAAGACTGTAATAACTATCTACCTAACAACTTAGCTTCAGAAATAAATTCGACTGGTTTACATTGCCTAATCGTGGACTCTTCCCTCTTGTCAGACTGACAGACAAGATCTTGACTTGTCCAGACTCTAACAGAGTCGGCTGAGAGTCAGGTACAGATCTGCGAGTAATTACATTTTCCAACAATAATTTCTTGTAAGTAGCCGACGTTTTGATTGATCTGCTGCTATCTTTTCTCTGTCTCCTAGGTGAGCATAAGTTGCAGGCCTGAGCCCCCTTTTGAAGTTGCTGTCAAAAACATTGAAAAGTCATCATCTTCAAGAATTATTTGCAAAATTGTTGCTATCATTGTTGTTCAAAGAAGCTGCTAAGAGGAGAACGAGTTATTGCGTGGGAGATAACCCGTGGAGGAGCACTGGAGGAGTGAGCTTCCTATGCTAACAAGCTTTCTAGAAGTCACTTGATCTAGAAGAGATCACGATATACGTGGAATAGTAGAAGTCCCAACTGTATTATACGATGGGAAGATCCGCCAGGTATGTGGAAAAGGAATTAAGACTGTACATGTCGAGGTGAGGTGAAACATGGAAGCTGTGAAACATGCAAGCACTATTAATGAAAGTGGGGAATGTTGTTTCAATGAAGAGCTGCCAGGAAGAAGAAGCACTTGGCTCACTGCAGTCGGACTTAATCAGTGACAAAATAAGATTGAGTTGAATTTTTTTTGTTTGTTCAATTTGTGTGAGTTTTTAATGATATGAAGGATTTATATTTGTCTTCATATGTAAAGGGTTATATTGGTCATGTTTATGCAATGTTATTGGGTATTTAGTAAAAGCATTTGGAGTGATGGTTGTACCTTAGGGGTGCATGTTCGCTTGTACCTGACACCCCAGAAGAATTCTTGGTCCATGTTGTAAAGCTTAGCCATTGGCAAGCTGATTTCCCTGGTTTGTTGTAAGACCTGTTCAGATGTTCAGGCATACATCTTATGGTGCAAAATGGCACCATGTGATCCCTCTTATACAGAGAGTGGATGTCGGTCAAGCTATGGCTTGATGTGAAGTTGAAGGGAAAGTTGAGATAAAATATTCTCAACATATGAAGGATCAAAACATTGATGAACCATGTAGAAGAGAATGATTCCTAGAGAACTGACGGGTACAGCGGCTAAGGACCCATGTACTCCAATATATGGTTTCATTTTCATATGGACATCAATAATTAGATGCTGGTACAAGAAACGTTTGTGATAAAATCCCAAAGTTATGAATGCTTCAACAAAGACCAAGACTACTCTTAATATGAGATAAACATTAAGGGAGGATGTTAGAGATAATGTTTATCTCTTGATGACCTGTTAGATATGACAAATATACTCTCCTAGTTTGGTGTGTGGTTGAGATGTTATCTCAACCTCCATCAGCTATAGTTAGTCATCTCTCATCTCTATATATGAGATATCATATACACGTGAGATATATATATTAATGAATATATTTCATATTGTGTTACAATGTCTCCTCTCTCCATATATATATATATTTTATATTATATTATATTGAATTAGTTTAAAAATTAATTTATATAAAAAAATGAAATAAAAAATTTAAAAGTATTAAGGGCCAACTACCCACTTTTCCCGATGTCCTGATAGAAACAATTTTAGGTCTGACTCCACCTTCACCCAAATTCAATTACATTTACTTTTTCATAAACACACTCTTTCAATATCAATATAAAATATAAAAATAAAACATTTCGTGGAAATCAATGAAATAAAAAAATTGGCCGAAATCAATGGTCCAAATCTTTGAACGTTCTATGGAAAATGGTAAATTGTCGAAATCTTCCAATATGTTATTTTCCAAATATTCGAACATATTATGCTCTGTAAATCTAGAACATATTCGAACATATTATATTTTATAAATCTAAAATCTAAAGTGAACAAGTGGACAAAATCTTCTTTTATTTATTTCAAAATTATAAATACCCTTAAAATTGATCAAAATTGTTAAATACAAAATTATAAAGATATATCCCTATTTATGGAGTGACTTAAAATGTATACAATTTTTTTTTTAAGATTTATTTATTTTAAAATGATATAAATAGTATTAAAATGAGTATAGACTTTTCTTTTTTTTTAATGAGTTTATCCATTTTTTAATTGAAGTCATTAAATACGACTTAAATAATATAATTATAATTATTTTGAAATATAAAATAAATACTTTGTTTCGTAAGTTATTTAAAATGGGTTTATTAATTTAAAAAAATAAAAAATATTTTTTTAAATTAATTTATGATTTAGTTTTGATTAGTTTATTTTTTAAGTTTTAAAATTTAGATATTTTAAAAATGGATTAATTTTTTTTAAAGTGATTACGTTAAAAAGTTGCATTTATATAGTTGACGTAGCATAATGGTGAGAGGCAAGTGTTCATTTGTCCCATAAAAATAAAAGATAATAATAATAATAATAAGCTGGAGTAAGTAGTTGAATGGTAAGTTGCTCTTGTAATGACGGTGTGACCCGCGTTTGATTCTCTCAAAGGCATTTCTCACTTGAATGCGAGTGCAGTTCGGTGAATGGGCATGTTTATGGTGCATTGCATTGTAGGAACATGGAACCAAGATATGAACCCCCACCTTTTAATGTGACTAGATGATCATTTCAAGTCACTATTGAATTGGAGTAACGTCTGCAATGTGTGCTTTGCCTCTCGTCAAACCCTAACCTTCCATGCATGTACTTTTTTCTCACATTCTCTCTCTACGTTTCGACTTTGAGAGCACCCATGGTGCGGCCCAAGGGAGGGGCAGGTGATTCCCCTCCCTTCAATCCCACTTTGGTTATGGATTCTACCTCCAACATGACCTATGGTAACCATGAAAGCGGAAATCCTCTACATAAGGAGTCGGACATGGCTGAAAAGTTCAAACGTCGACAAAAACAATGAATATAGAAAAAAGAGACAAAATCTAATTAATGCATAGTCATATCTACAAACTGTCCCAGAATAGAACTTCCTTCAGAGCGCATAAACACTAGAATCCAATTTATGAAAGACCATGCCCTAATCTACAAGTTTATAGGGCTTTGGCCAACTGAGTGGGCATTGATGGGTTGGATATCCTCAAACGAAATCTCAAGTACCATTATGATATCCAACTCAGATCCAAAGGCTTCTTTACAGTAATATTTTCCAAGATTTAGGAAAAAGATAACATCATTGATGGGGGACCTTACTTCTTCAACTCGACAAGTATATTCATTTGTAATTGGGTTGAAAGGTTTAATCTAGATTTAGAAAACTTCCCCTGGGAACCCATTTGGATTCATCTTTACTCACTTCCCTAGGACTATAGGGATGAGGAAACACTACAAGAGATAGGAAACTCTTTAAGAGTATTTGTGAAGATTGTTGATCAAGCCATAGACAAAAAGTACACTTCTTACGCCAGGATATGTGTCTACATGCACATTGTGAGAGCATTGTTAGATGTGATCTTCCTTGTGCATGAGGACTTGGAATGGATACAACCAGTCGACTATGAGCACATTCCTTTCAGATGTAGAAAGTGTCATGAAAACGTTCATCTATACTGAGAATACCCGCTAGTTAAGCAAGAAAATGTTGGATACATATGAAGAAGGATTCACCAAAATTCCATATAGAAGGCATCAAAATCACAGAAATCTCACGATCAACAAATCCAATGTGACCCATCCCAGCGATAGCTTTAACATTCTATCAAATCATCAAGAGGAACCGAAAACACAGACTGGAAATGACCGGTTGGCCTCTAAAAAGAAGCATACAGACCCCAGTGAGGTTCAAAATCCATATCTTCCTAAACTGACCACTTTGGTTGAAAACCTAGATCCCAAAACTTCAGAAAATCCAAATCTGGATGTGGTCATGGATGAGGAAATGATCAACCTTAACATAGGAGAACTAGACCTCCTAAGTCTAGAGGAAGCATGCCTCCGCAAAGCCTTTCATGCCATCTCATCTAAGAAGATTCAATTACTAAAAGATGCACTTTCAAAAGCCAAAGCCAACTCAAAATTGGGTATTCAACACCTCCCCCAAAAGGTTCAAAAGAAAGTAGCCAAAGATCCAAAGAAGAAGGGAAAAAAATGGACCTTCAATGACTCAACACCTTGGGCATCAAGCTGGTAGAATCAGGGTTATACACCCATTCCACGTAATTTTTATCCTCCAACTTACACAGTTCCCAATGAAGATGATTTCCTGGAATGTAAGAGGTATCAACAAATCTACCAAACATAGAATGCTATGAAGGGAAAATCTTCAAAACAAACCCTTGATCCTTCTTATTCAAGAAACAAAATGCAATAACTCAACTCTAAAATCCCTCATGACAAGAACATGGAAAGGCTCCAATTCGGTTGTTGTAGATGCAAGTGGAGCTTCAGGCAGTCTATTAATCACCTCGAATCCTATAGAGGCAAATATCAACAACCTTCTGGTTACCAAAAATTCTATTTAAACTACCTTTCATATTACATGCCAACCAACTTCCATGGACATATATCTAACATCTATGGACCCCAAGCATCGGAGCAAAAATCAGAATTACTGGACTATCTCAGTTGGTATAGAAGCACCTTTCCCAGGAAGCATTGCGTTTTAGTAAGAGATTTCAACATGATCACCTCCCTCAAGGAAAAGAAAGGAGGTCACAAAATCCTAACCCATAAAGATGCTGACTTCAAAGCCTTTATCAAAGATTTCAACTTAGTATATGTGGAAACTACCAATGGGATCTATTAGCACTAGAGTTGTATCCTATGGTTTTACCTTAGGTTTCCCTTAGAAAGTCATCTTTTCCTAGAATGTAATTATGTTCCTTAGGTTATAATTTATTGCTTGTGTAGTGATTTTGTTATTTCCTTTATGCGTTTTTATGATGAATGTAATAAAACATGGCTCATATTCATTTAATTCTTCCATAAGGTCTTTACAATCATGATGTTATATGGAAAATGAACTCAATTTTGAAAGTTTATGCATTATGATTACCATGTATAATTTAATACATTCTGGTAGAAAAATACACGATGCTAGAATAATCAACCCATAGTTACCCATATTTGACATTAATTAAACATTTTGTCTTATTCATCGATTCCTAGATTCCTCACTATGCTAGTTGGCTTC
>LPNX010083967.1:647336-665659 GCA_001517045.1 Pseudotsuga menziesii
ACTTTGCTTTTATTCCTGGATTGGAAAAGCGTAGTTCTGCTTTTTCTGAAAGCTGCCTTGCTTTACAACAATTTTTAGGGCAAAAAGGAAAAGCTAGTCTAGAAGTAACTTAATGTCAATGTAATAAAACATGGCTCATATTCATTTAATTCTTCCATAAGGTCTTTACAATCATGATGTTATATGGAAAATGAACTCAATTTTGAAAGTTTATGCATTATGATTACCATGTATAATTTAATACATTCTGGTAGCAAAATACATGATGCTAGAATAATCAACCCATAGTTACCCATATTTGACATTAATTAAACATTTTGTCTTATTCATCGATTCCTAGATTCCTCACTATGCTAGTTGGCTTCCACTTGCACCTAGAAGTCAACACATGCTAAAAATGGGTCATGGAGTGCTTTGGAATCATTCTGGAAACATTTTTAGCAACTCTGCTTTTATTCCTGGATTGGAAAAGCATAGTTCTGCTTTTTCTGAAAGCTGCCTTGCTTTACAACAATTTTTAGGGCAAAAAGGAAAAGCTAGTCTGGAAGTAACTTACTTGTTTTTTTTACCTCACCTTCCTCCTTCTTTTTCTCCATCCAAAAGCATGGATTTTATCTCTTTCCATCACTTATCAGTTGGCATATATGTTTCATCCAATTCGTGAGCATATTCTTAGATTTGGAAAGTGTTTTATGCACATATGGGGGATTTGACTAGTTTTAGTAAGCCTGCTTTTTGAACAATTCGAATAGCATCCTTATGCTTTTTAATATCTGATTTAATTATGTATATGGACAGCCTATTACTTGATGAGTTTTTCTGATGTACACTTATTCAATACAGGATTGTGTTATGCTTCAATTTCAGTCTCCTTTTGTGTGAATTTTGCATGTTTGATTAGCAATTTTGTAAGTGTAATTGTTCTACTGCTTGGGTTCAATTTCCACATGGTATCAGAGCCTTTGTAGATCAATTTCTCTCCTTCCATATTTATATTTCCCGTTCGACATCATGAGTGGGAGTGCATTCTGCTGACTAGACAACACACTTGCTGAGATATGGGCCAATCTCAAAGGATCATCTTGACTCCATTCAATTTCTTCGAATGGAAAGATAAGATGGAGATATTTTTGAGAGCGAAAGCTCTCTACAGGGTTACCATGGCAACTGAGGAAGAGCCCAATGCAAATGCAGAGAAAAATAAATGGCACAACAGGAGGGATGAGGCCTATGGTCTTTTGTGCTTGAGCAGTTCAAGAGACCTCCTCTTTCATATTGGTGCATTGAAATAACCTAATGAGGTTTGGGAGAAGCTTGAAGAGATTTTTGGAAATATAGATGAGATGATAGGACATAAAATCAATAATGAATTGATCTCCTTGAGTCCCAGTAGCTTCGAATCATTGCAACTCTACTTTTTCAAGTTTAAATCCGTCATTTTGCAACTAAAACGGTGTGGGATTGAAAAGAAGGATGAGCAACTAGTCTTGACCATACTCTCGAAGCTTGGTCCTGACTACTCAGTGTTTTTTTTGACCTTCCATGCCACCAAATTGACAGCTTGAACCTGGAAGATTCCTAATCTTGCTAAGTTTATGGAATCCCTCACCCATGAGCAAGACAAATTGGTAATGATGGGCACCATCAAACCTTTCAAAGACAAAGCTTTGGTTGATGGAGACTCAAATGTGGATTCAAAAAGCAAGAAAAAATCTAACAAACCACTTGAGCAAAAGAGAGACAAGTCAAAGTCTCAAGAGGAGCCCTCGGGCTCCAAGAATAACTTCCAGAAGAAGAAGGACAAAGGAGAAATGAGTAAGTGCGCATACTATAGTAAGGGATATCATCCTAAGAGCTCCTGTATGAAAAATAAAATTGACATGTTGACCCAAATCCTAGAGAAGAACAACATCTCCCTTCCTGATTGCTCAAAGAAGAGGGAAGGAGGATCAAATTCAGAAGACAAGGAGAGAGTACATGCCTTGGTTGCTAGCACCTCAAGCTCACCTAGCTTCATCATTGATTCTAGAGCTTCCAGACATATGGTTTCAACAAGGGAGACTTTCTCCTCTCTTGACAATTCAAAAGTTCAAAAAATTGTTTTGGGAGATGACTTTGTTACTGATAGTTTGGGGAAGGGTAGGATTGATATTGATCATGGTAATTTCAATGATGTGTTGTATCTTCTAGGTATTTTCCTCTAATCTCTTATCAATTTATCAGATGAATCACACTGGGTCTCCAAATAAATTCATCTTCTCGCCCAATGAAGTTGAAATCTCAGATATTTCGAATGGTAAAGTCATAGCAAAAGGTGTGGAGGATCACACTTCGAAGGTATAAAAGTTTTCCCATTTTCCACCCTACTCAAACCCCTTTGCTATTCTCACTCATACTAATGAAGTAAGAAAGATTTGGCATGAGATATTTGGCCATCTTAACTATAATTTTCTTTCAGATTTGAGTGACAAATATATGGTCATAGGGTTACCAAAGATTAAGTTTTCTTAGGGAGTCTTCCAAGGTTGCATACTAGGAAAACACCTAGAGCACAAGTATGAGAGAGCTAGTCATGATAGAACCTCTGCTCCCCTTGAGTTAATCCACAGTGAAATTGCTGGTCCATTCCCTCATATGTCCATGAGTCAAGCCAAATATGTACTCACCTTCATAGATGACTTTTCTAGGTATTGTTGGGTCTACTTCCTAAAGCACAATTCTGAAGTTTTTGACCTTTTCAAGGTCTTTCGAGCCTTGGTTGAGAACCAATATGGGAGGAAACTCAAGATCCTCAGATCTAAAAATGGTTGTGAGTATGTTAAGTCTGAATTCATCCATTATTGTGAAGATGCAGGTATCCAGATGCAACATTATATTCCTTACACACCACAACAAAATGGTGTTGCTGAGAGAAAGAACAGATCACTCGAGGAGATGGAAACTTGCATGATGGAGGCTAAAACTTTTCCACCAAAGTTTTGTTCCGAGGCTATAAAATGTGCATCCTATATCCAAAACATGGTTCCACATAATAATATTGATGGTATTACTCCTTTTGAAGCTTGGAGTGGGCACAAGCCAGATGTGACCCATTTCAGGATTTTTGGCTCAAAGGCTTGGGCTAGAATTCCAACTGAAAAGAGGAAGGCTTTGCAACCCCAAAGCTAAGAGTGCCTATTTGTTGGGAATTCTGAAGATTCAAAAGGGTAAAATCTGATCAACTTGAGCACTAACAAAGTTTTCATTGAAATAAGTGTTCAGTTCAAAGAAGATCCTTTAGAAGCAGTTGAAGTTGGAGAGTCCTCTTCATCACCACAACCACTGATTGTAAGTGAAGAGACTAATGAGCTTGCTAATTCTGATATGTATAATAATTATGATTTAATTTCATATCCTAACAGTCCTATAATACCAAAATGGGTATCAAGGACCATCCATGCAGCTGGGGATCTAGCTGGGAATCCTAGTGACACTAGGAGGAGTACTAGTTCTCAATTTGAGAGTGCCCTTTGTGTGAAAGATCCACTCTTTGCTGAGAAGTGTTATTTGATGGTTGAATCTTATACTTAGAAATATTAATATGCATCACATGATCCAATATGGAAAAAATCCATGAAGGAAGAATACAACCCGCTCCAGAAGAACAACACATGGGAACTAGTTGATCTGTCCCTAGGGAGAAAGATAGTAAAGTGTAAGTGGGTCTATAAAACTAAATTTTATGCGGATGTTTCACCTTTTAAATATAAGGCAAGATTGGTAGCTAAGGCCTACTCACAAGTATATGGTATTTATTAAAATGATACCTTTGCACCAGTGGCAAAGATGGACTCCATAAGGCTAGCTCTATCTATTGCAACTTCAAGGAAATGGGAGGTACATCACATGGATGTGAAGTGTGCCTTTATAAATGGAGATCTAAATGAAGAGATTTATATGCATCAACCTGAATGTTTTGTGTCTAATCCGTATTTAGTGTGCAGGTTAAAGAAATCATTGTATGGGCTGAAACAATCCCCCAGGTCTTGGTATGCCAAGATTGATGGCTTTCTGTTGTCACTGAATTTTGTTCGATGCAAGTCAGATCCAAATGTCTATTTGAAGCTGATTCATGGTTCTTTAATAAATTATTGTTTTATATTTGGATGACCTACTGATTACAAGAATTTAAAAGAAAGATATTGCCTCCTTGAAGGATGCAATGAACCATGCATTTTCCATGGCAGATTTGGGGTTGTTGAGCCAATTCGTGGGTCTCGAAATTGCTCAATCCCAACATGGAATCAAATTTCATCAGTACAAGTATGCTTCAGATCTGCTCAACAAGTTCACCATGAAATATTTCAAGCCAAGAAAGACTCCATTCCTCTCAGGAGTTAAGCTTGAGGAATCAGGTTCTTCTCATTTGGTAAATAACACATTGTATAGGCAGTTGATTGGGTGTTTGCTTTATCTTACACATACTTGACCTGAATTATCTTATGTAGTTAGTGTGGCTTCAATATACATGGATTAGCCTCATGAGATCCATTGGAGAGCATCCAAGAGGATCCTAAACTTTGTTCAAGGAACAAGAACTCATGGTATTTTCTATAAAGCAAAATATGACTTAGAGCTAGTTGGATTTACTAACAGTGATTGGGAAGGTGACAACACAGATCGAAAGTCTAATTCAGGATATGTTTTCATGCTTGCAGATGGACCAATCAATTGGTCAAGTAATAAGTAGAGTTCCATAGCACTCTCATCTACAGAGGCATAGTATAGAAAAATTGTGAATGCAACTACTCAATGTTTATGGTTGCAAGGGATACTTGGAGAATGTGGGTTCTAATAAGAGACTTCCACTGTCATCTATTGTGAAAATAAAAGAATCATTCGAATCTCCACTGATCTATTTCAAAGACATTGAACCAAGCACACTGAGATCCATATGCACTACATCAGGGAGCTTGTGCATGATGGTACCATTGCTCTACTCTACTGCGCATCTTCAGAGCAACTAGCAAACATCTTCACCAAGGTGTTTTGTGAGAAGACCTTCAGTAATCTCAAATCACTGATAGGGATTTATGATCATGTGGTGAAGTATGATTGATGACAATATTTCCAAAATTTTGTTTCATGTCCATGTTTAAGGGAGGATTTCCCCACTAGGTTTTTTCCTCTTTCCTTGGTTGTATGGACAAGCAGTATGTAAAGGGTGAATAAGCCTTGTTTATATGCCCTATAATTTTATGATATTTACTCATAAATTTGGGCTTAAGGGTGGGTGTTATAATAATAAACCCATAGTTACCCATATTTGCATTAATTAAACATTTTGTCTTATTCCTAGATTCCTAGATTCCTCACTATGCTAGTTGGCTTCCACTTGCACCTAGAAGTCAACACATGCTAAAAATGGGTCATGGATTGCTTTGGAATCATCCTGGAAACATTTTTAGAAACTCTTTTTTTATTCCTGGATTGGAAAAACATAGTTTTGCTTTTTCTGAAAGCTGCCTTGCTTTACAACAGTTTTAAGGCAAAAAGGAAAAGTTTGTCTAGGAGTAACTACCTTGTTTTTTCCCCTCACCTTCCTCCTTATTTTTCTCCATCCAAAAGCATGGATTTGATCTCTTTCCATCACTTATCAGCTGGCATATCTGATTCATCCAATTCATGAGCATATTCTTATATTTAAAAAGTGTTTTATGCACCTATGGAGGATTTGACTAGTTTTAGTAAGCTTGCTTTTTGACCAATTCGAATAGCATCCTTATGATTTTGAATCTCTGATGTAATTATATATATGGACAACCTATTACTTGATGAGGTTGGATGATGTACACTTATTCAATACGGGATTGTGTTATGCTCCAATTTCAGACTCCTTTTGTGTGAATTTTTCATGTTTGATTAGCAATTTTGTGAGTGTAATTGTTCTACTGCTTGGGTTCAATTTCCACACATGAATATTTTACAAGATGGCGTTGTTGAATTGTCAAATCATTAAAGTAAGGGTATGACACTTGTCCTAGATTGGGCATGTTTTTAACTAAGGAGCATATGTTCATAATTACAGACATAGCTCATGTACCAGTTGTTGAAGATAAGATGGATTTCATTTAACCCAATGCATTGAATTCAATTTATCCTTGCATTCTCATTTAATTTAATCTTATTTCTTGTTTTTGTTAGTTGCTCCATATCAAAACACCTATTTAGACTTGAAGTCATGTTTATTCCATAGGCATATGATCTAGCAGGGTTCGACAGCTGTCAAAATGAAGAAGAGAAGTGGTAAACTTTGTGGGATCGAGCTGGTGAATTTGAAATGGGATGAGGAAATTCCCCAATGTGTTAAAATGCTGGTGGACGCAAGATGGTTCTCAATTTTTGAAAGATTCAGGGGTTATAATGTTGAAGTAACTTAATCTTTTTCCAAGAATTACACAAATTCATCTATAAAATTTCAAACCCTGAACTTTGAAGTAAATGAGGGATCGATCGTAGAGGAAATAGGACTTCTCGTTGAAGGTGAACGATGGTTTATAAAGCACCTATTCGAAGTTGATTTAAGCCTGTATTTGTTTCCTGGTTATGAAAATTTAGATTGGAGAAAAGGCATTTATCTTAGTAATGTCAAGCAGGAGTGGAGGGATGTGCTTAGCATTGTACAACGTTACATTACCTGTGAAGGTCGGTTTTCTACTATTTTCAAGTATCATTTAAGGTTTCTTTTGCATCTAAATGGACAATCTAAGTTAAATTTACCCTATTACTTATTTAAAAGGCTTGAGGAGATGGCTACAAGGGTAAAAAATCATTGTGATCACACCAGTCATTATGTTTTCCATCACGGGAAGGTTAAATTATTAATATTGACTGAATTAAGGAAGCATTATCTCTCTTGGAAGCATTTTTTGTTATGGTCACCCTTTGAACCAGAGACACCCGAAACCCAAAATCACAGTAAGGTGTAGGTTAATGGTGAAGAAGTAGAGAGGAAAATCAGGGGTAAAAATTCAAGAGGGTAGAAAAGGAAGGCTGAACAAGAAAGTAGGCAACTAGAGAATGAGTTTAGTTCACAAGATAACCCTGTTTCAGAACCCATTCAAAAGGAGTTACAAAATAAAGTGTTCATCGAATTACAAAATGAAGAGATCACTACTCTAGATACTCCCAAGGACGCAGAAAATAAAGGTGGTATGATTCAGGAACTTTCTTCCAATACAAAAAATGTAGATACTCTTGTTTCAAAGTTTTGAGGAACAAATTGGAGACAAAGGAATAGAACGAGAAATAAATTGAGGATGAATATGAAAGTTGTTCTTGATTCTAAATTTCAAAAAGATGCAATGACTGTTGTGGAAGATTATTCGAGTGATGAAGATCCACAAATTGCAGATATAGAACACCACACAGTGGATCAAACCCTAAAGGACATTGAAAAAGAGTTGGAACATATTTCAAAATTGCTTTGGGAAGGTCATAAAGATAAAGGCAAGCAAAAAATATATGAATTTGAAATGGGCATGTATTCAAAGTCCCCAAATGTGGAATAATTGTAAGAGCAAGAAATCCATGAACATCAAATAACCATGGAGACATTGTCAGAAGTTGAATTTGTTAAGAAATAATTACAGTATTATAAATCTCAAAATGGATACCCGAATGATTCAAATGATCAGTTAATGCTGGAAATTAGGATGTTGAGAGAAGATCTAACGGAAACCGATGCCAATTACAAAGAGATAATAACAACCTCAAAAGAAGTGCTGAAAAGAAAGAAGCTCACTCAGCAACAAAATGAAGAACTTATCAACCAGAATAAAGAACTCCAAGAAAAAATTCAAATGATGGATGCAGAGTACACTCGGTTGCAGAAGAGGTCTTGAGAATTAGATGGGCTTACAATATTGGTAGAGGCAACAAGGAAAATCTGATTGTTCATGTTTTAATTCAAATGAAGATCCAACTAGACTATTCAAGCGCAAGATTAAGGTCGTGTTTCTAGAATTTCCAAGATGATTCATCATCATCAACAACTGTCAATTATTAATGATAAATAGGTGTATGTCGTATATTTTATGTTTTATGAATCAAACTAGTTAAGATGTAAATAGTCAATATGATGTCTCTTTTCTTTTTTAAGTCTATTCAATCCTTAATGTTTGGATCTTAAAAATGCTACTTTAAAACTTTTGTATAAGTATGAAAATAAAAGGTAGAAAAGGGATTGGCAAATTGATTTTGAGATATTAGACCATGGGATATCATCATCTGTACTAAGCATGTTTTGATCTTTTATAAGTAACTTGAAGACTGTTTTGGGATGACATTATATATGATATGGGCCTATTTTATTCATTATCGTGGTAAATGTTAATGATCAATGTGATCACCCTATTTATGACTCAATTCTTTGATAAAATTTTTCACCTTTGAATACTCATGAATAGGTTGACATTTCACCATGTTTTCCTATCTAGAAAGTATTTATGTTCATGAATTTGATTGCTTATTAAGATCTGAAGTAGGATTATGTTCTTGACCTGATGTGTACACATAGTATTTTACATTACATATTCATTATATGGTTATAATTCTTGATTGGTTATTATTAAGCCTAAATTCTTGATCCTCGTGTTTCCCTCAAAATTTTGCAGAAAATTAAAACTTAGTCATAGACCTAAATCATTCAAGATTGTCTAGACTTTGCACTTTCATAGTCTAGGTACAAACTCCAGTGAAAACAGGATATTCACTTGGAATAATCGGTGAGGAGGATCTAATTAGTTCACCTCATGCCTAGATCATTTTCTTGTCACTAAGGGCATGTTGGACTTAGGGACCAATCTGGTTGCATCTATCCTTCCTGTTGCTAGATCTAACAATAATAATGCTTCTCTTCGCAGACCCTTTCGATCCAAAAAATTCTGGCTCACACATCCAAACTTCTTGGAAACCATCAAAGATTGGTGGAATAGATTTCGAGTGGAAGGATCCTAAAAAATGTACATAATTCAGAAAAATCTAAAGCTATTGAAACAAAATCTAAAAGATTGGAACATGAATAAGTTTGGTAACATTTCCAACTCCAAATCTGATTTTGAGAGGGAAATGGAATCACTACAACAACAAATAATCACTATAGGTCACACAAAGGAATGGAAACGAAAAGAGAAAGAAATCCAAGATCAGATAGAGGGAGGCTGCAGGCAAGAGGAGATCCTTTGGAGGAAAAAATCCCAAATCAAATGGTTGAAAGAGGGAGAAAGGAACACAAATTTCTTTCATCGCTCCACCATGCAACATAGGATGCACAATAGAATAAGCTCTCTAAAAAAGGTTGATGGAACAAATATTGAAACTCATAACAAAATTGAGCAAGAAATGGTTGCATATTATAAAAAATTGCTCAAGGAAGACATCCCTGACCGGTCCAATGCCATTGAATTGGTAGTAATTCACACTTCCTCTATCATTACATCAAAGAAAAATGATAACCTGATGCGACCCATCACTCTTTTGGAGGTTGAATATTTTGTACATCAGATGGTTAAAGGAAAGGCCCTAGGGTCGGATGGATTCACCATAAATTTATTTAATCACTGTTGGGAATTTCTGAAAATCGAAGTATGGGAAATCGTAGAGGAGTTGCGTAGGAAGAAATGGGTTCTGCATGCTCTCAATGCCACCTTCTTAGCTTTGATTCCTAAAAAGGATAATACATCCACTCTAAGTACGTACCAACATATTTCTTTGTGTAATGTTACCTACAAAATAATTCCTAAGGTTATAGACAATTTCCTTAAGCCTCTACTCCCCCTACTCATCTCCCCGAAGAAAACGGGATATGTGGAAGGTAGGAAGATCCTGGATGGAATTATTCTGGCCCATGAAATCATACATTCTCTAAAATTCACCAAGAAACCTGGAAGGCTTCTTAAACTTGATCTCTCCAAAGCGTTCGACAAGCTAAACTCGGATTATATGAGGAAAACCCTCATAGAATTTGGTTTTGCTCCTTCCTGTACAGATTGGTTTATTTCCTTGATCTCCACTCCTTTCTTCTCCATCATTGTTAATGGCTCCCCAACGTCCACATTTTATCCCCTGAGATGTATTAATCAAGGAGATCCACTTTCCCCTTTCCTCTTTATTCTCACGACAGAAAGGTTTGGTCGTATGTTAAAAGCAGATTGTTCCAATGACCTTTTGAAAGGACTTAGAACCCATGGAGATGAACCCTCTTCTTATCAGCAATTTGTGGATGATAACCTCTTGATGAGTCATCTTTTAGTCCAAGAAGTTTGCGCACTGAATGGAATCCTAATAGTCTTTTATGAAGCCTCATAAACTACCATAAATATTGAAAAATATTGCATCTACTTATTTAACACTCCTATCATAACACAAAGAAATGTTGCTTGTATTCTTGGATTTTCTGTAGCCTCTCTCTCCACCAAGTACCTTGGAGCCCCTCTTACTGATTCCTCTATCAAGCACTCCTCCTGGCGAGAGCTTCTTGATAAACTTGAAAGAAAACTATCCTCTTGGACCTCTAGATATTTGAACATGGCTGGAATATTGGTTCTCATTAAATAAGTCCTTCAGTCCATGCCCCTCTATCTATTTTACATCTAATTTTCCTCCAAATGGGTCCTCAAAACCATCAGACGCTTGCACCACACTTTCCTATGGGGAGGAGACAAGAATCAAACCAAGTGTTCTCTTGTCAAATGGGACATTATTTTCCAACATAAGTATGAATGAGGCCTTGGGCTACAAGGCTTGTCAAATTCAATCGGGTATTGAGTGCCAAAATTTGGTGGAACTGGGAAGCAAAGAACAATAATCCATGGGCCCAAATTTGGAACAAAAATGACTCCCCTGAATTGGGACCCTCTAGATATTATTAGATTCAATTTATCCACTAAAGTCTCCCTCATTTGGAATGCTACTAACCTGCAAGGACACCTGCTTTAGCAGCATTGTTTCTGAGAAATTTGGAATGGTGGCCAGGCCTATTTCTGGACCAAATCCTAGTTTAGAGGAGCTCACTCAAAACCCCTTGGTCATGATGCCATTTTAGTAGCAGGAGATTATCATGTCAGATATTTCTGGATGGACATTAGGCACAATGGCTATAGGGAGTGGAAGAACCTCAGAGACTAATATTTTCCTATTGAGAGAGCAGACAAGGAGCAAATGTGGGAGGACCTTCGAAAGTGCAATATACGACACCATCAAGGATTGGACACCTTGAGACGGGGATACAATCCAAAATGAACTTTCACTGTTAAAGAATCTTATCAAGTGCACACTTGGAAGGCTACAATTTACAAAGCTCCAATTTGGGAAAATATTTGGAACATAAAAAATAGGCCAAAGGTCACCACTTTTATTTGGCTAGCCATTCGCAAGCGCGTCCTCACCTGGGAAAATATTATTAAATGGGGATTCCATGGCCCTTCAAGATGTGTTATTTGCAGACAACAGGAAGAAACGATGGATCACTTGCTAGACTCTTGTCCCTTCACAGACAGTCTCCAGAACAACATTGCTCAACTTTATCGAAGGAGTCAAAGGGTAAAGAATAACATCGTCTAGACTATTAAACATTAGAATGACATGCCATTCCAAAGTAAACTTCTTAACTTATTGTGGACTCTAACTCCAGGATTCATAGTTTGGGAAACCTAGAAGGAACGCAATCGGATATTTTTTGAAGGAAAATAGAGAAATGAGGCATCTGTTTGGAACAACTGTATATCACATACACTAGAAACTCTCTCCGTCACAACCTGGGACAAACAAGACTTCAAAATGTCACATATGGAAGCCACAATATTGAATAATTGGAATATTGCCCACATAAAGCAACAGAATCGGTCGAGGACCAGATTCATTGCTCTCACCAGTCCATCTATCTGGTTCCATCCCCCTCCAGGTTTCCATAAACTAAATTTTGATGGAGCAACAAAAGGAAATCCTAGGCCAACTAGTATAGGAGGTGTTTTCAGGAACAATGCAGCGAAAATAACTCGAATATATTATGGAAACATTGGGCATAACAACAATAATGTGGCAGAACTCGTAGCCCTCATTGCATAAATTCAAATCACTGAGTGCTAGTCTTTATTCCCTTTGAAAGTTGAGGGAGACTCACAGATAATTATTTCTCTGGCAAAAAAATCCAAAGTGGAGTGCTTGTTAGTAGGATCTCACCAAGGTGGTGACTTAGTGTTGGGATCTCTGAGCTGGATGCCTACTCTCAAGGTCTTAGCTCAATTATACTCAAGCATGTAAAAAAGGAAGGCTAATGCAGTGTCATACATACTTGCAAATTAAGGCGTTCAAAGCTCCACCAAACTGCAAGATTTGAATTTTTCTGATTTACCTATATGCACTCTCAAGAATGAATGTTGTCAGCTGGCTAAGATGGATAGCCAGGCTCTAGATGCGGGTGTTATTTTGTTTAATTAGGTGCACGTGGAGGTGTTCATGAAGCCTCCCTTCCATGATCCACATCGTCTGCATTCAAACTACCCTCCATGCAATTAAATGCGGTTCAAAACTTGAATCCCTTGACTTCATTGTTCTCCGTTGTTGTTAAGCTAGTTTTATGAATCAAGGGTATTGTGCTCATGATGCTAGTTTGCAGTGGATTTATTGTGCATAGGCTGGATCTTAATGTGAAGAACAAGGTGGAATCTTGTCGCATTAGAAATCATTGCAAACAAAAAGTTTATGGTGTTCGTTGGTGGTGCATAATTCATCGTCTTTATGTGCATGTGGTATCCATTAAGGTGGGCATTTTATACACCATTTTCGTATCCTATGCCTCCCGTGTCACTCATACTCCATTTCTTATCCAAAATTTATGTAGCTATGTGTCTTCACCTCTTACCCATGCTTTGAAGATGTCCAGACAGTTGAGGGCCACTAGATGAAGGGATAGTAAGGGACGCGGTGGCGCTGGACACAGAGGTTTTTAGTGATTCTTTTGACAGTGGCTATGATAATTCAGTCCCAGGTCACATGCACAATTTATTAGACGATTGGGAGGAGGAAATAGTGATTCAACAGCTGATACAAAAACACGCTTGGGTTCATCGATGAAATTATTGGTGGGTTAAGAATATGTTAGATTGGAATCTTACGTAGGACCAAGACCACCATGAGGACAAAAAACCTTGGTCCTCTCCTTATCCAACCCCTGTTGCACATGTTTCTTCCTCCCCTTCTCCTTTGTTGGTCTCCAAACCGGAGGAAGCTCCTGTAGGAAACCCGACAGAAGAGCATGTTGGGAAACAAAAGTTGGATGATTATACTATTGAATTGGATAGAACCAATATAGATTCCACCAGTTGTTACAAGAGGAGGAAGGTGGAGAGGATAAGGTCAAACCAATCTCAACTCCTACAAGAAAACACAGCCCCTCCCAACCAAATATGTTGTGGATGATTCTTCAGACTCAAACGTGTATAGATGCCCCATTGATGAGGAGAATCTAGACATTGTAGAAGCAGGATGCAACAGTGAGTAACTTGCACAGTCTCTACATTCTTTGTTTTCTTAAAATTTTCAAGTTTTCAAGTTTTTATGTTTTATATTGCTGGTAGCTATTACAGTCTTGTCTCCATAGCCTTGCGTGGATTTTTTATCAAAAGTATTTCAAGGTTTTGTATCTAGGCATAATCCCTTTTAGCACTTTCTTGAAAAATTTAAGTAGGAGGACAAACCATGACAAACTTGGGATTGACATTTATTCTTGTGTAGTCAGTATTAGTTTTTGTGGAAAAAGTCAGAGACTCCATAGTATCTCTGCAGGGACTGAAACTCTTATGAACACTTGTGCTTGTTTTTTATATTTTGTAATATAATTTTTCTATAGAACTTCCAAAATAATAATAATATTAAAATGCACGCAGGGAAACGTGGGAGGGCTAGGGTTAATGGTAGTGGTTGGCCACAAGAATATCCTTGAGGATTAGGAAATCATACGAACAATTAATCCTAAGGGTTATCTCTTCTCCAAGGCATTAACCATCAATAAAACTTGGCATGAGGGACATCAACATAATAGGAGATTCCAGACTCTTCATCCAGAATTTAACACATAAACAAACCATTTCCAACATCAAAATTCAGCGAATTATTCAATGCATACAAGAACTCCTATCAAGGATCGAGGCCAAATTCTACCATGTCCTCCAAAGCAACAATACATTGGAAGATAGTCAATTTTCGATAGAGAAAATGGTCAAGACGAGTTTCGTTATGCAAGGCCATCCAAAATCAAAACTCGTTGCTGATGGTAGGCGACATCTAAATCCAACCATGCTAAAGGTTGATGCAGAGATTATTAATGGGAATATTGGTCCTGAGTGACAAATAAAATTTGCACAATCCTATTCCTTAACTCATCCAATCACACACATGAAGCAACTCATGAACACGTGTCAACCCAATGGATGACACCCCTACTAAGGCATTTATTTTTTGTAGAGGAGATCAAGCCCGTTGCAATGCACACCTCTGCAAGATCCATAAGATTCAACATGCAAGGTGGTCAACAATGGAGAGAAAAGGAGTATCACATTCCAATTCTTTCCATTTGCAAAGAACCTGGTTTGGTCCATCGAGATAGAAGCACTTCATTCAGCTTCTTGTGGAAAATAGCAGGGAGCGAGCATAGTAATGATGCTAAATGCTATTGTTGCATCCCTCATGCACTAAAACACTTAAATAGAGAAGTCACAGGTATTACAGCTTCGGTCAAGAAAAAGGGAGCAAATGAAACATCTACAAACCGCCTGGGGATCATGGAAAAAGGTGGAAGAGAATAATAAAGAACTAGGACGCACGAACGTGCTGGAGAGGTAGCGGAAAAATGACAACAGATTGAAGACCTCAAAGCTCGTCTCGAAGCCACTGAAGCACCAATCTGTTGCATACAAGAATATTGCAAGCGATACACAACCAGAATAGGTTTGCAAATTCGATTCTTCTCAGTGCTTGGTAGAATAGGACCTAAATGGGTCTATATTAGAATTGGACCCAAATGGGTCTTTAGTGGTGTTTAATGAACACCACTCTTCCTAACTTTAAATCAAACTATAAATCTACCTAGAGTAAATTTTGAATTAGAATTTTCATTAAAAAAAACTATTCAATCATTAAATTACTCCTTATTCAAAATACTTTCTAAATAAATAGTTCTTGAGGGAAAAAACATGTCTCTTTTTATTCATGAGATTCAAATAATACATATACAACTAGGTCTTTTAACATCTCTCAAAATATAAAAGATTCATCAAAAAGACAATCATACCATCCACCTATTAGTCTACTATACAAAAGTTCACCTTAAAAGAGTGTCACCATTCCTGAAGAATAGACCAAACAAAAAGACATCGAGATACACTCTACAATCCATAGTGTCCATAAATATAAAAAAAAGAAAAATATAATGCTAACATACAACATAATTTTGTCCATCTGCTTCATAAACAAAATTGAATCTTTATAGGTTAGATAATCTTCCATATATTCTTCAATAAAAAGAACACATTTAGCTTCCTCAAGAGCAGTTTTGGCAAGCCCATTAGAGCCCATTAGCAACAACATTATGCTCTCTAAAAACATGATCAATTGAAAAATACACAAAGGAATCCATAATCACATTATCCCTCGAGCACCACTGTTCTAGAGAGAGGACCTATAAATGGTATCCCAATTGGCAATGACCAGGGAGTTACCAAAAACCTATAAAGAAGCAATGCCAACTATAGATGCAAATGTAAGTAAATACCAAAGGGACATTAAATCAGCTTTAGTATTAGAACCAAGCCCACAATTCATCCACAACATAAAATGATGGTCTTCATTAATCTGTAGATTTATCCTTGCACCACAAATGCCACTATGTATAACACCATCAAAGAAACAAGTTGCATAATTGGAGACTGAAGGATTTGTAACATGACAAGGCTTTTTCCTAATCTCGACAGAAGCATAATATTTATACATGCTCAATATTCTCAAACAACTAGAAAAATAATTTAAGGATTTATCTTCAAACGCACAAAAGTTCATGGATTTCCATATGTCCCAGCAAATGACCACATGAAGATTTTTATGTACCTGAAATTTCCTAACCCATTGCTCAAGGTTTTTTTTCCAATGAATTAGTTCCCCAATCATATAGGATCCCCACATATGTAGTAACAGCCTGCCAAAACCTCTTACTATAAGTGCAATGCACAAAAATATGATTAACATATTCACAGTCTTGTTTACACATCACACAAATATTTGGGCTAGGCCAATCCCTTCGAAGAAGATTATTGTAAGTTAGTATGCCATTCTCAAAAGTAATCCAAAAGAAACATTTGATTTTTAATGGCATATTCCACTTCCAAACTCTACTATACCACCATTTAGAACCATAATTTGAAAGAGAAATTTCAATTTTAGTATAAGCAACCTTAGCAAACACTTGACCTATGGAGTGATTCAAAGACCAAACCAATTCATCCTCTTTATCTCTTAATCTAATTATTTCTTTGTTCACTGAAAAAATACAGGCATTCCACTCATCATCCCCTCACACCCCCCCTCCCCTATAAGCCCAACTACCTCCCCCTCCTTCTCTGACCCTTCCCTCAAACACTCTCTCTCCATTTTCACTGCCACCACTCCGACCTCTCCCTCTACACTACACCTGAACTCTATTCGTTTCGCCAATGTCACGGTCAGGGAAAAAAGGGAAAAAAAGGGTAAGTCGCAGGTGGACCTCTCATCAGCATCTCCCCCTTATATTCCTCTCTCTGTTTGCTTAAAAGATGCAGCCTGTAACTTGCCTTCTCGGGGACTTAGAGCAATGTCTCCCCAACACGGTGATCCATGAAGATAGTCTCCCTCAATGTTAGGGGCCTTGGAGGTAAGGCCAAACTACATTGCCTCTGAACTCTCTTCAGCTCCCTTAGCCCGGATATGATTCTTCTCCAGGAAACTATGTGTAGCTCTTTTCCTGCCTTACTGGCTTTCTCCAAGTTTCTCCCCTCCTGGGAGTTTTGTGCAATCGGCGCCACTGGCCTCTCTGGTGGCCTCCTATCGGCTTGGAATCCCCACAAGGTCAGATGTCGAGCCTACCAGACTTAGGCTGGCCTCCTGACTTGGGATTCTTTTCGAGGTCTCTCCTATCCCATCATGATCCTCAATATATATGGCCCCTATAAAGACCGCAAAACTTTCTAGGAAAAAGCTCATAGAAGTGGGCTCCTCAGCTCTCAAAATCTGATTCTTGGTGGAGACCTTAACCTAACCCTGCACTCTTCTGAGATTTGGGGTCATAAATCTTCTCCAGATCCCCTCTCTAGCCACTTCTCATCATTGTTTGACTCTCTTGGCCTGATGGACCTAGCACCTCAGTGTGCTGGCCCTACGTGGCGTAATGGCCGTGCTTGAACTGAGGGTATAAGCAAAAGACTAGATATATTTATGATCTTAGGCTCCTTAATACCCTCCTTGGGGATCCACAGGGTTTGGACTCATTGCTTGGATATTTATGATCACTACCCTATAGTCTTGGAATGGAACAAGCAAAGAGTCTCCTTTAAGTACCCTTTCAAATTTAACCGATCCTGGCTCAATGACCTTGCTTTCACTGATTGGTTATCGACAAGATGGCCCCTCCTCCACCAGGGTGACTCTGTTTCGGACCTTGACTCTCTCCAAAGCAAGCTCTGTACTCTCAAAAACGAAGCCAAAGTATGGATCAAGGAAAAATAGGTCCGGATTTGTTATATCTTGAAATGACACATCTCTGCCTGTGACCACTTTCCCATGATTCCGTCGCATGTCGACACTTCCATGACGACACTTCATGAAAGTCACTGAAAGTAACTGAAAAAACACCTATCTTGGAGGACCCATATCTTGAGTTCTGTAACTCCGTTTGACCTCATTTCTATGCCGTTGGAAAGGTATTTCAGTTAGCTAAAACTTTCTAGAAGACACCAAAGTCTGAAAATGCCCAGAAATACCATAAAAAATTGTTTTTGTACATTCGCGATTTTCCTTAAGGCAAACCCACGAATGTGCCTCTTAGCATTTAAAACATTAAAACATGAGTTAATTGGAGATTAGTTAAGTCATTTAACTTAATTTACTTAACTGCTGTAACTTCTCCAACTTTCAAAACTACCTTATTTCACCCATATAAATAAAGGTAGGGAGGTCCATGAGAGGGGACTTGAATTTCTGCATTGTTATGCTGGAGGAATCGGGACTCTCTTTGCCCACACCTTTGCCCTGGAGGTCTT
>LPNX010083974.1:0-22470 GCA_001517045.1 Pseudotsuga menziesii
ATGTCTCAAAAGTTTGCATGCACACTTGTTGATCAAATTGGCATCCAAATTTATGATCAAATTTAAATTCTAAGAAACTGCTCGAAAGGGAAACTCCGTCTTGCGGTTTCAACAGGGATGGGCTTAAAGGGGGTCAAAATATCTTGAAACGTCATGAAAGTTGGCATGCATGCTTGTCTATCCAATATGCATCCAAACATATGATCACGTTTAAATTCTAAGAATCTGGTCAAAGATGAGACTGCATCATGCAGTTTTGTTAGGGTTTGGCTTAACGATGGTGAAAATAGCTCTCAACATCGTGAAAGTTGGCATGCACTCTTATTTTCCAAATGCGGATTTAAATCTATGATTAAATTTTAATTTTGAGAAATTAGTCAAACGTGAAACTTCGTTGTCCGGTTTAGGGTTTAGGGTTTAGGGTTTAGGGGGTGAAAATATTTTGGAATGTCTCAAAATTTTGCATGCACACTTGTTGATCAAATTGGCATCCAAATTTATGATCAAATTTAAATTCTAAGAAACTGCTCGAAAGGGAAACTCCGTCGTGCGGTTTCAACAGGGTTGGGCTTAAAGGGGGATAAAATAGCTTGAAACGTTGCGAAAGTTGGCGTGCATGCTTGTCTATGCAATATGCATCCAAACATATGATCACGTTTAAATTCTAAGAATCTGGTCAAAGCTGAGACTACATCATGCAGTTTTGTTAGGGTTTGACTTAAAGATGGTGAAAATAGCTCTCAACATTGTGAAAGTTGGCATGCATGCTTGTCTATCCAATATGCATCCAAACATATGATCAGGTTTAAATTCTAAGAATCTGGTCAAAGTCGAGACTGCATCATGCGGTTTTGTTAGGGTTTGGCTTAAAGATGGTGAAAATAGCTCTCAACATCGTGAAAGTTGGCATGCACTCTTATTTTCCAAATGCGGATTTAAATCTATGATTAAATTTTAATTTTGAGAAATTAGTCAAACGTGAAGCTTCGTTGTGCGGTTTTCCTAAGCTTGGGCTTAAAGGGGGTGAAAATAGCTTGAAACGTCGCGAAAGTTGGCGTGCAAGCTTGTCTATCCAATATGCAACCAAACATATGATCAGGTTTAAATTCTAAGAATCTGGTCAAAGCTGAGACTACATCATGCAGGTTTGTTAGGGTTTGGCTTAAAGATGGCGAAAATAGCTCTCAAGATAGTGAGATTTGGCATGCACTCTTCTTTTGCAAATGCAGATTCAAATCTATGATTAAATTTTAATTTTGAGAAATTAGTCAAACGTGAAACTTTGTTGTGCGGTTTTGCTAAGGTTGGGCTTAAAGGGGGTGAAAATATTTTGGAATGTCTCAAAAATTTGCATGCATGCTTGCTGATCAAATTGGCATCCAAATTTATGACAAAATTAAAATTCTCAGAAACTGCTCGAAGGGGAAACTCCGTTGTGCGGTTTCAACAGGGTTGGGCTTAAAGGGGGTCAAAATACCTTGAAACATCGCAAAAGTTGGCGGGCATGCTTGTCTATCCAATATGCATTCAAACATATAATCAGGTTTAAATTCTAAGAATCTGGTCAAAGCTGAGACTGCATCATGCAGTTTTGTTAGGGTTTGGATTAAAGATGGCGAAAATAGCTCTCAACATCGTGAAAGTTGGCATGCACTCTTATTTTTCAAATGCGGATTTAAATCTATGATTAAATTTTAATTTTGAGAAATTAGTCAAACGTGAAACTTCGTTGTGCCGTTTTGCTAAGGTTGGGCTTAAAGGGGGTGAAAATATTTTTTTAATGTCTCAAAATTTTGCGTGCACGCTTGTTGATCAAATTAGCATCCAAATTTATGATCAAATTTAAATTCTAAGAAACTGCTCGAAAAGGGAAACTCCGTCGTGCGGTTTCAACAGGGTTGGGCTTAAAGGGGGTCAAAATAGCTTGAAACGTCGTGAAAGTTGGTGTGCATGCTTGTCTATCCAATATGCATCCAAACATATGATCAGGTTTAAATTCTAAGAATCTGGTCAAAGCTGAAACTGCATCATGCAGTTTGGTTAGGGTTTGGATTAAAGATGGCGAAAATAGCTCTCAACATCGTGAAAGTTGGCATTGACTCTTATTTTCCAAATGCGGATTTAAATCTATGATTAAATTTTAATTTTGAGAAATTAGTCAAACGTGAAACTTCGTTATGCGGTTTTGCTAAGTTTGGGCTTAAAGTGGGTGACAATATTTTGGAATGTCTCAAAAGTTTGCATGCACGCTTGTTAATCAAATTGGCGTCCAAATTTATGATCAAATTTAAATTCTAAGAAACTGCTCGATAGGGAAACTCCGTCGTGCGGTTTTAACAGGGTTGGGCTTAAAGGGGGTCGAAATAGCTTGAAACGTCACGAAAGTTGGTGTGCATGCTTGTGTATCCATTATGCATCCAAACATATGATCAGGTTTAAATTCTAAGAATCTGGTCAAAGCTGAGACTGCGTCATGCATTTTTGTTACGGTTTGGCTTAAAGATGGCGAAAATAGCTCTCATCATCGTGAGAGTTGGCATGCACTCTTTTTTTCCAAATGCGGATTTAAATCTATGATTAAATTTTAAATTTGAGAAATTAATCAAACTTGAAAATTCGTTGTGCGGTTTTGCTAAGGTTGGGCTTAAAGGGGGTGAAAATATTTTGGAATGTCTCATAAGTTTTCATGCACGCTTGTTGATCAAATTGGCATCCAAATTTATGATCAAATTTAAAGTCTAAGAAACTGCTCGAAAGGGAAACTCCGTCGTGCGGTTTCAACAGGGTTGGGCTTAAAGGGGGTCAAAATAGCTTCAAACGTCGCGAAAGTTTGTGTGCATGCTTGTCTATCCAATATGCATCCAAACATATGATCAGGTTTAAATTCTAAGAATCTGGTCAAGGCTGAGACTGCATCATGCAGTTTTGTTAGGGTTTGGCTTAAAGATGGCAAAAATAGCTCTCAACATCGTGAAAGTTGGCATGCACTCTTATTTTCAAAATGCGGATTAAAATCTATGATTAAATTTTAATTTTGAGAAATTAGTCAAACGTGAAACTTCGTTTTGCGGTTTTGCTAAGGTTGGGCTTAAAGGGGATGAAAATACTTTGGAATGTCTCAAAAGTTTGCATGCATGCTTGTTGATCAAATTGGCATGCAAATTTATGATCAAATTTAAATTCTAAGAAACTGCTCGGAAGGGAAACTCCATCGTGCAGTTTCAATGGGGTTGGGCTTAAAGGGGGTCAAAATAGCTTGAAACGTCACGAAAGTTGGCATGCATGCTTGTCTATCCAATATGCATTCAAACATATGATCAGGTTTAAATTCTAAGAATCTTGCTCAAAGCTGAGACTGCATCATGCAGTTTTGTTAGGGTTTGGCATAAAGATGGCGAAAATAGCTCTCAACATCGTGAAAGTTGGCCTGCACTCTTATTTTCCAAACGCGGATTTAAATCTATGAATAAATTTTAATTTTGAGAAATTAGTCAAACGTGAAACTTCGTTGTGCAGTTTTGCTAAGGTTGGGCTTAAAGGGGGTGAAAATACTTTGGAATGTCTCAGAAGTTTGCATGCATGGTTGTTACTCAAATTGGCATCCAAATTTACGATCAAATTAAAATTCTAAGAAACTGCTCGAAAGGGAAACTCCGTCGTGCAGTTTCAACAAGGTTGGGCTTAAAGGGGGTCAAAATAGCATGAAACGTCGCGAAAGTTGGCGTGCATTCTTATCTATCCAATATGCATCCAAACATATGATCAGGTTTAAATTCTAAGAATCTGGTCAAAGGTGAGATTGCATCATGCAGTTTTCTTAGTGTTTGGCTTAAAGATGATGAAAATAGCTCTCAACATCGAGAAAGTTGGCATGCACTCTTATTTTCCAAATGCGGATTTAAATCTATCATTAAATTTAAATTTTTAGAAATTAGTCAAACATGAAACTTCGTTGTGCGGTTTTGCTAAGGTTGGGCTTAAAGGGGGTGAAAATATTTTGGAATGTCTCAAAAGTTTGCATGCATGCTTGTTGATCAAATTGGCATCCAAATTTATGATCAAATTTAAATTCTAAGAAACTGCTCGAAAGGGAAACTTCGTCGTGCGGTTTCAACAGGGTTGGGCTTAAAGGAGGTCAAAATAGCTTGAAACGTCGCGAAAGTTGGCATGCATGCTTGTCTATCCAATATGCATCCAAACATATGATCAGGTTTAAATTCTAAGAATCTGGTCAAAGCTGAGACTGCATCATGCAGTTTTGTTAGGGTTTGGCTTAAAGATGGCGAAAGTAGCTCTCAACATCGTCAAAGTTGGCATGCACTCGTATTTTCCAAATGCGCATGTAAATCTATGATTAAATTTGAATTTTGAGAAATTAGTCAAACGTGAAACTTCGTTGTGCGGTTTTGCTAAGGTTGGGCTTAAAGGGGGTGAAAATATTTTGGAATGTCTTAAAAGTTTGCATGCACGCTTGTTGATCAAATTGGCACCAAATTTATGATCAAATTTAAATTCTAAGAAACTGCTCGAAAGGGAAACTCCGTCATGCGGTTTCTACAGGGTTGGGCTTAAAGGGGGTCAAAATAGTTTGAAACGTCGCGAAAGTTGGCGTGCATGCTTGTATATCCAATATGCATCCAAACATATGATCAGGTTTAAATTCTATGAATCTGGTCAAAGCTAAGACTACATCATGCAGTTTTGTTAGGGTTTGGATTAAAGATGGCGAAAATAGCTCTCAACATCGTGAAAGTTGGCATGCACTCTTAATTTCTAAATGCGGATTTAAATCTATCATTAAATTTTAATTTTGATAAATTAGTCGAACGTGAAGCTTTGTTGTGCGGTTTTGGTATGGTTGGAATAAAAGGGGGTGAAAATATTTTGGAATGTCTCAAAAGTTTGCATGCACGCTTGTTGATCAAATTGTCATCCAAATTTATGATCAAATTTAAATTCTAAGAAACTGCTCGAAAGGGAACCCCGTCGTACGGTTTCAACAGGGTTGGGCTTGAAGGGGGTCAAAATAGCTTGAAACGTCGTGAAAGTTGGCGAGCATGCTTGTCTATCCAATATGCATCCAAAGATATGATCAGGTTTAAATTCTAAGAATCTGGTCAAAGCTGAGACTGCATCATGCAGTTTTGTTAGGGTTTGGCTTAGAGATGGCGAAAATAGCTTTCAACATCGTGAAAGTTGGCATGCACTCTTATTTTCCAAATGCGGATTTAAATCTATGATTAAATTTTAATTTTGAGAAATTAGTCAAACGTGAAACTTCGTTGTTCGGTTTTTCTAAGGTTGGGCTTAAAGGGGGTGAAAATATTTTGGAATGTCTCAAAAGTTTGCATGCACGCCTGTTGATCAAATTGGCATCCAAATTTATGATCAAATTTGAATTCTAGGAAACTGCTCGAAAGGGAAAGTCCGTCGTGCGGTTTCAACAGGGCTGGGCTTAAAGGGGGTCAAAATAGCTTAAAACATCGCGAATGTTGTCATGCATGCTTGTCTATCCAATATGCATCCAAACATATGGTCAAGTTTAAATTCTAAGAAACTGGTCAAAGCTGAGACTGCACCATACAGTTTTTTTAGGGTTTGGCTTAAAGATGGTGAAAATAGCTCTCAACATCGTGAAAGTTGGCATGCACTCTTATTTTCCAAATGCGGATTTAAATCTATGATTAAATTTTAATTTTGAGAAATTAGTCAAACGTGAAACTTCGTTGTGCGGTTTTGCTAAGGTTGGGCTTAAAGGGGGTGACAATATTTTGGAATGTCTCAAAAGTTTGCATGCACTCTTGTTGATCAAATTTGCATCCAAATTTATGATCAAATTTAAATTCCTAAGGGAAACTCTGTCGTGCAGTTTCAACAGGGTTGGGCTTAAAGCGGGACAAAATAGCTTGAATCGTCGCGAAAGTTGGCGTGCAATGTTGTCTATCCAATATGCATCCAAACATATGATCAGGTTTAAATTTTAAGAATCTGGTCAAAGCTCAGACTGCATCATGCAGGCAAAAATAGCTCTCAACATCATGAAAGTTGGCATGCACTCTTATTTTCCAAATGCAGATTTAAATCTCTGATTAAATTTTAATTTTGAGTAATTAGTCAAACGTGAAACTTCGTTGTGTGGTTTTTCTAAGGTTGGGCTTAAAGGGGGTGAAAATATTTTGGAATGTCTCAAAAGTTTGCATGCACGCTTGTTGATAAAATTGGCATCCAAATTTATGATCAAATTTAAATTCTAAGAAACTGCTCGAAAGGGAAACTCCGTCGTTTGGTTTCAACAGGGTTGGGCTTAAAGGGGGTGAAAATAGCTTGAAACGTCGCGAAAGTTGGCGTGCATGCTTGTCTATCCAATATGCATCCAAACATATGATCAAGTTTAAATTCTAAGAATCAGGTCAAAGCTGAGACTGCGTCATGCAGTTTTGTTAGGGTTTGGCTTAAAGATGGCGAAAATAGCTCTCAACATCGTGAAAGTTGGCATGCACTCTTATTTTCCAAATGTGGATTTAAATCTATGATTAAATTTTAATTTCGAGAAATTAGTCAAACGTGAAACTTCGTTGTGCGGTTTTGCTAAGGTTGGGCTTAAAGGGGGTGAAAATATTTTGGAATGTCTCAAAATTTTGCATGCACGCTTATTGATCAAATCGGCATCCAAATTTATGATCAAATTTAAATTCTAAGAAATTGCTCGAAAGGGAAACTCCATCGTGCGGTTTCAACAGGGTTGGGCTTAAAGGGGGTCAAAATAGCTTGAAACGTTGAGAAAGTTGGCGTGCATGCTTGTCTATCCAATATGCATCCAAACATATGATCAGGTTTAAATTCTAAGAATCTGGTCAAAGCTGATACTGCATCATGCAGTTTCGTTAGGGTTTGGCTTAAAGATGCCGAAAATAGCTCTCAACATCGTGAAAGTTGGCATGCACTCTTATTTTCCAAACGTGGATTTAAATCTATGATTAAAATTTAATTTTGACAAATTAGTCAAACGTGAAACTTCGTTCTGCAGTTTTTCTAAGGTTGGGCTTAAAGGGGGTGAAAATATTTTGGAATGTCTCAAAAGTTTGCATGCACGCTTGTTGATCAAATTGGCATCGAAATTTATGATCAAATTTAAATTTTAAGAAACTGCTCGAAAGGGAAACTCCGTCGTGCGGTTTCAATAGGGTTGGGCTTAAAGGGGGTCAAAATAGCTTGAAACGTCGCGAAAGTTGGCGTGCATGCTTGTCTATCCAACATGCATCCAAACATATGATCAGGATTAAATCTTAAGAATCTGGTCAAAGCTGAGACTACATCAGGCAGTTTTCTTAGGGTTTGGCTTAAAGATGGCGAAAATAGCTCTCAACATCGTCAAAGTTGGCATGCTCTCTTATTTTCCAAATGCGGATTTAAATCTATGATTAAATTTTAATTTTGAGAAATTAGTCAAACGTGAAACTTCGTTGTGCGGTTTTGCTAAGGTTGGGCTTAAAGGGGGTGAAAATATTTTGGAATGTCTCAAAAGTTTGCATGCACGCTTTTTGATCAAATTGGCATCCAAATTTATGATCAAATTGAAATTCTAAGAAACTGCTCGAAAGGGAAACTCCGTGGTGCGGTTTCAACAGGGTTGGGCTTAAAGGGGGTCAAAATAGCTTGAAACGTCGCGAAAGTTGGCATGCATGGTTGTCTATCCAATATGCATCCAAACATATGATCAGGTTTAAATTCTAAGAATCTGGTTAAAGCTGAGACTGCATCATGTAGTTTTGTTAGGGTTTGGCTTAAAGATGGCGAGAATAGCTCTCAACATCGTGAAAGTTGGAATGCACTCTTATTTTCCAAATGTGGATTTAAATCTATGATTAAATTTTAAATTTGATATATTAGTCAAACGTGAAACTTCGTTGTGCGGTTTTGCTAAGGTTGGGCTTAAAGGGGGTGAAAATATTTTGGAATGTATCAAAAGTTTGCATGCACGCTTGTTGATCAAATTGGCATCCAAATTTATGATCAAATTTAAATTCTACGAAACTGCTCGAAAGGGAAACTCCGTCGTGCGGTTTCAACAGGGTTGGGCTTAAAGGGGGTCAAAATAGCTTGAAACATCGTGAAAGTTGGCATGCATGCTTGTCTATCGAATATGCATCCAAACATATGATCAGGTTTAAATTCTAAGAATCTGGTCAAAGCTGAGACTGCATCATGCAGTTTTCTTAGTGTTTGGCTTAAAGATGCGAAAACAGCTCTCAACATCGTGAAAGTTGGCATGCACTCTTATTTTCCAAATGCGGATTTAAATCTATGATTAAATTTTAATTTTGTGAAATTAGTCAAACGTGAAACTTCGTTGTGCGGTTTTGCTAAGGTTGGGCTTAAAGGGGGTGAAAATATTTTGGAATGTCTCAAAACTTTGCATGCACGCTTATTGATCAAATTGGCATCCAAATTTATGATCAAATTTAAACTCTATGAAACTGTTCGAAAGGGAAACTTCGTCGTGCGGCTTCAACAGGGTTGGGCTTAAAGGGAGTCAAAATAGCTTGAAACGTCACAAAAGTTGGCGTGCATGCTCGTCGATCCAATATGCATCCAAACATATGATCAGGTTTAAATTCTAAGAATCTGGTCAAAGCTGAGACTGCATCATCCAGTTTTGTTAGGGTTTGGCTTAAAGATGGCGAAAATAGCTCTCCACATCGTGAAAGTTGGCATGCACTCTTATTTTCCAAATGCGGATTTAAATCTATGATTAAATTTTAATTTTGAGAAATTAGTCAAACGTGAAACTTCGTTGTGCTGTTTCGCTAAGGTTGAGCTTAAAGGGGGTGAAAATATTTTGGAATGTCTCAAAAGTTTGCATGCACGCTTGTTGATCAAATTGGCATCCAAATTTATGATCAAATTTAAATTCTAAGAAACTGCTCGAAAGGGAAACACCGTCGTGCGGTTTCAATATGGTTGGGCTTAAAGGGGGTCAAAATAGCTTGAAACGTCATGAAAGTTGGCGTGGATGCTTGTCTATCCAAGATGCATTCAAACATATGATCAGGTTTAAATTCTAAGAATCTGGTCAAAGCTGAGACTGCATCATGCAGTTTTGTTAGGGTTTGGCTTAAAGATGGTGAAGATAGCTCTCGACATCATGAAAGTTGGCATGCACTCTTATTTTCCAAATGTGGATTTAAATCTATGATTAAATTTTAATTTGAGAAATTAGTCAAACATGAAACTTCGTTGTGCGGTTTTGCTAAGGTTGGGCTTAAAGGGGGTGAAAGAATTTTGGAATGTCTCAAAAGATTGCATTCACGCTTGTTGATCAAATTGGCATCCAAATTTATGATCAAATTTAAATTCTAAAAAACTGCTCGAAAGGGAAACTCCGTCGTGCGGTTTCAACAGGGTTGGGCTTAAAGGGGGGTCAACATAGCTTGAAACGTCGCGAATGTTGGTGTGCATGCTTGTCTATCCAATATGCATCCAAACATATGATCAGGTTTAAATCTTAAGAAGCTGGTCAAAACTGAGACTGCATCATGCAGTTTTGTTAGGGTTTGGCTTAAAGATGGCGAAAATAGCTCTCAACATCGTGAAAGTTGGCATGCACTCTTATTTTCCAAATGCGGAGTTAAATCTATGATTGAATTTTAATTTTGAGAAATTAGTCAAACGTGAAACTTCGTTGTGCAGTTTTGCAAACGTTGGGCTTAAAGGGGGTGAAAATATTTTGGAATTCCTCAAAAGTTTGCATGCACGCTTGTTGATCAAATTGGCATCCAAATTTATGATCAAATTAAAACTCTAAGAAACTGCTCGAAAGGGAAACTCCGTCGTGCGGTTTCAACAGTGTTGGGCTTAAAGGTGGTCAAAATAGGTTGAAACGTCGCGAAAGTTGGCGTGCATGCTTGTCTATCCAATATGCATCCAAACATATGATCAGGTTTAAATTCTAAGAATCTGGTGAAAACTGAGACTGCATCATACAGTTTTGTTAGGGTTTGGCTTAAAGATGGAAAAAATAGCTTTCAACATCATGAAAGTTGGCATGCACTCTTATTTTCCAAATGCGGATTTAAATCTATGATTAAATTTTAATTTTGAGAATTTAGTCAAACGTGAAACATCGTTGTGCAGTTTTACGAAGGTTGGGCTTAAAGGGGGTGAAAATATTTTAGAATGTCTCAAAAGTTTCCATGCACGCTTGTTGATGAAATTGGCATCCAAATTTATGATAAAATTGAAATTCTAAGAAACTGCTCGAAAGGGAAACCCCGTCGTGTGGTTTCAACAGTGTTGGGCTTTAAGGGGGTCAAAATAGCTTGAAACGTCGTGAAAGTTGGCGTGCATGCTTGTCTATCCAATATGCATCCAATCATTTGATCAGGTTTAAATTCTAAGAATCTGGTAAAAGCTGGGACTGCATCATGCAGTTTTGTGAGGGTTTGGCTTAAAGACGGCGAAAATAGCTCTCAACATCATGAAAGTTGGCATGCACTTTTATTTTCCAAATGCGGATTTAAATCTATTATTAAATTTTAATTTTGAGCGGTTTCACCAGGGTTGGGCTTAAAGGGGGTCAAAATAGCTTGAAACGTCGCGAAAGTTGGTGTGCATGCTTGTCCATCCAATATGCATCCAAACATAAGATCAGGTTTAAATTCTAAGAATCTGGTCAAAGCTGAGACTGCATCATGCAGTTTTGTTACGGTTTGGCTTAAAAATGGCAAAAATAGCTCTCAACATCGTGAAAGTTGGCATGCACTCTTATTTTCCAAATGCGGATTTAAATCTATGATTAAATTTTAATTTTGAGAAATTAGTCAAACGTGAAACTTCGTTGTACGGTTTTGCTAAGGTTGGGCTTAAAGGGGGTGAATTTTTTTTGAAATGTCTCAAAAGTTTGCATGGACGCTTGTTGATGAAATTGCCATCCAAATATTCTGATCAAATTTCAATTCTAAGAAACTGCTCGAAAGGGAAAATCCGTCGTGCGGTTTCAACAGGGTTGGGCTTAAAGGGGGTCAAAATAGCTTGAAACGTCGTGAAAGTTGGCGTGCATGCTTGTCTGTCCAATATGCATCCAAAGATATGATCAGGTTTAAATTCTAAGAATCTGGTCAAAGCTCATGCAGTTTTGTTAGGGTTTGGGTTAAAGAGGGCAAAAATAGTTCTCAACATCGTGAAAGTTGGCATGCACTCTTATTTTCCAAATGCGGATTTAAATCTATGATTGAATTTTAATTTCGAGAAATTAGTCAAACTTGAAACTTCGTTGTGCAATTTTTCTAAGGTTGGGCTTAAAGGGGGTGAAAATATTTTGGAATGTCCCAAAAGTTGGATGCACGCTTGTTGATCAAATTGGCATCCAAATTTACGATCAAATTTAAATTCTAAGAAACTGCTCGAAAGGAAAACTCCGTCGTGCGGTTTCAACAGGGTTGGGCTTAAAGCGGGTCAAAATAGCTTGAAACGTCGCGAAAGTTTGCGTGCATACTTGTCTATCCAATATGAATCCAAACATATGATCAGGCTTAAATTCTAAGAATCTGGTCACAGCTGAGACTGCATCATGCAGTTTTGTTAGGGCTTGGCTTAAAGATGGGGAAAATAGCTCACAACATCGTGAAAGTTGGCATGCACTCTTATTTTCCAAATGCGCATTTAAATCTATGACTAAATTTTAATTTTGAGAAATTAGTCAAACGTGAAACATCGTTTTGCGGTTTTGCTAAGGTTGGGCTTAAAGGGGGTGAAAATATTTTTGAATGTCTCAAAAGTTTGCATGCACGCTTGTTGATCAAATTGGCATCCAAATTTATGATCAAATTTAAATTCTAAGAAGCTACTAGAAAGGGAAACTCAGTCGTGCGGTTTCAAAAGGGTTGGGCTTAAAGGGGGTCAAAATAGCTTGAAACGTCGCGAAAGTTGGCGTGCATGCTTGTCTATCCAATATGCATCCAAACATATGATCAGGTTTAAATTCTAAGAACATGGTCAAAGTTGAGACTGCATCATGCAGTTTCGTTAGGGCTTGGCTTAAAGATGGCGAAAATAGCTCTCAACATCGTGAAAGTTGGCATGCACTCTTATTTTCCAAATGCGGATTTAAATCTATGATTAAATTTTAATTTTGAGAAATTAGTCAAACGTGAAACTTCGTTGTGCGGTTTTGCTAAGGTTGGGCTTAAATGGAGTGAAAATATTTTGGAATGTCTCAAAAGTTTGCATGCACGCTTGCTGATCAAATTGGCATCCAAATTTATGATGAAATTTAAATTCTAAGAAACTACTCGAAAGGGAAACTCCGTCGTGCGGTTTCAATAGGGTTGGCCTTAAATGGGGTCAAAATAGCTTGAAACGTCGCGAAAGTTGGCGTGCATGCTTGTCTATACAATATGAATCCAAACATATGATGAGGTTTAAATTCTAAGAATCTGGTCAAACCTGAGACTCCATCATGCAGTTTTGTCAGGGTTTGGCTTAAAGATGGCGAAAATAGCTCTCAACATCGTGAAAGTTGGCATGCACTCTTATTTTCCAAATGGGGATTTAAATCTATGATTAAATTTTAAATTTAAGAAATTAGTAAACATGAAGCTTCGTTGTGCGGTTTTGCTAAGGTTGGGCTTAAAGGGGGTAACAATCATTTGGAATGTCTCAAAAGTTTGCATGCACGCTTGTTGATCAAATTGGCATCCAAATTTATGATCAAATTTAAATTCTAAGAAATTGCTCGAAAGGGAAACTCCATCGTGCGGTTTCAACAGGGTTGGGCTTAAAGGGGGTCAAAATAGCTTGAAACGTAGCGAAAGTTGGCGTGCATGCTTGTCTATCCAATATGCATCCAAACATTTGATCAGGTTGAAATTCTAAGAATCTGGTCAAAGCTGAGACTGCATCATGCAGTTTTGTTAGGGTTTGGCTTAAAGATGGCGAAAATAGCTCTCAACATCGTGAAAGTTGGCATGCACTCTTATTTTCCAAATGCGAATTTAAATCTATGAATAAATTTTAATTTTGAGAAATTAGTCAAACGTGAAACTTCGTTGTGCAGTTTTGCAAAGGTTGGGCTTAAAGGGGGTGAAAATATTTTGGAATGTCTCAAAAGTTTGCATGCACACTTGTTGATCAAATTGGCATCCAAATTTATGATCAAATTCAAATTCTAAGAAACTGCTCGAAAGAGAAACACCGTCGTGCGGTTTCGACATGGTTGGTCTCAAAGGGGGTCAAAATAGCTTGAAACGTCGTGAACGTTTGCATGCATGCTTGTCTATCCAATATGCATCCAAACATATGATCAGGTTTAAATTCTAAGAATCTGGTCAAAGCTGAGAGTGCATCATGCAGTTTTGTTAGGGTTTGGCTTAAAGATGGCGAAAATAGCTCTCGACCTCGTGAAAGTTGGCATGCACTCTTATTTTCCAAATGCGGATTTAAATCTATGATTAAATTTTAATTTGAGAAATTAGTCAAACATGAAACTTCGTTGTGCGGTTTTGCAAAGGTTGGGCTTAAAGGGGGTGAAAATATTTTGGAATGTCTCAAAAGTTTCCATGCACGCTTGTTGATCAAATTGGCATCGAAATTTATGATCAAATTTAAATTCTAAGAAACTGCTCGAAAGGGAAACTCCGTCGTGCGGTTTCAATAGGGTTGGGCTTAAAGGGGGTCAAAATAGCTTGAAACGTCGCTAAAGTTGGCGTGCATGCTTGTCTATCCAACATGCATCCAAACATATGATCAGGTTTAAATCTTAAGAATCTGGTTAAAGGTGAGACTGCATCATGCAGTTTTCTTAGGGTTTGGCTTAAAGATGGTGAAAATAGCTCTCAACATCGTCAAAGTTGGCATGCACTCTTATTTTCCAAATGCGGATTTAAATCTATGATTAAATTTTAATTTTGAGAAATTAGTCAAACGTGAAACTTCGTTGTGCGGTTTTGCTAAGGTTGGGCTTAAAGCGGGTGAAAATATTTTGGAATGTCTCAAAAGTTTGCATGCACGCTTGTTGATCAAATTGGCATCCAAATTTATGATCAAATTGAAATTCTACGAAACTGCTCGAAAGGGAAACTCCGTCGTGCGGTTTCAACAGGGTTGGGCTTAAAGGGGGTCAAAATAGCTTGAAACGTCATGAAAGTTGGCGTGCATGGTTGTCTATCCAATATGCATCCAAACATATGAATAGGTTTAAATTCTAAGAATCTGGTTAAAGCTGAGACTGCATCATGCAGTTTTGTTAGGGTTTGGCTTAAAGATGGCGAAAATAGCTCTCAACATCGTGAAAGTTGGAATGCACTCTTATTTTCCAAATGCGGATTTAAATCTATGATTAAATTTTAATTTTGATAAATTAGTCAAACGTGAAACTTCATTGTGCGGTTTTGCTAAGGTTGGGCTTAAAGGGGGTGAGAATATTTTGGAATGTCTCAAAAGTTTGCATGCACGCTTGTTGATCAAATTGGCATCCAAATTTATGATCAAATTTAAATTCTAAGAAACAGCTCGAAAGGGAAACTCCGTCGTGCGGTTTCAACAGGGTTGAGCTTAAAGGGGGTCAAAATAGCTTGAAACATCGCGAAAGTTGGCATGCATGCTTGTCTACCGAATATGCATCCAAACATATGATCAGGTTTAAATTCTAAGAATCTGGTCAAAGCTGAGACTGCATCATGCAGTTTTGTTAGGGTTTGTCTTAAAGATGCGAAAATAGCTCTCAACATCGTGAAAGGTGGCATGCACTCTTATTTTCCAAATGCGGATTTAAGTCTATGATTAAATTTTAATTTTGAGAAATTAGTCAAACGTGAAACTTCGTTGTGAGGTTTTGCTAAGGTTGGGCTTAAATTGGGTGAAAATATTTTGGAATGTCTCAAAAGTTTGCATGCATGCTTGATGATAAAATTGGCATCCAAACTTATGATCAAATTTAAATTCTGAGAAACTCCTCGAAAGGGAAACTCCGTTGTGCGGTTTCAACAGGGTTGGGCTTAAAGGGGGTCAAAATAGCTTGAACCCTAAACGTGAAATTTCGTTGTGCGGTTTTGCTAAGGTTGGGCTTAAAGGGGGTGAAAATATTTTGGAATGTCTCAAAACTTTGCATGCACGCTTGTTGATCAAATTCGCATCCAAATTTATGGTCAAATTTAAACTCTAAGAAACTGCTCAAAAGGGAAACTCCGTCATGCGACTTCAACAGGGTTGGGCTTAAAGGGAGTCAAAATAGCTTGAAACATCACGAAAGTTGGCATGCATGATTGTCGATCCAATATGCATCCAAACATATGATCAGGTTTAAATTCTAAGAATCTGGTCAAAGATGAGACTGCATCATCCAGTTTTGTTAGGGTTTGGCTTAAAGATGGCGAAAATAGCTCTCAACATCGTGAAAGTTGGCATGCACTCTTATTTTCCAAATGTGGATTTAAATCTATGATTAAATTTTAATTTTGAGAAATTAGTCAAACGTGAAACTTCGTTGTGCGGTTTTGCTAAGGTTGAGCTTAAAGGGGGTGAAAATAATTTGGAATGTCTGAAAAGTTTGCATGCACGCTTGTTGATCAAATTTAAATTCTAAGAAACTGCTCGAAAGGGAAACACCGTCGTGCGGTGTCAATATGGTTGGGCTTAAAGGGGGTCAAAATAGCTTGAAACGTCGTGAAAGTTGGTGTGCATGCTTGTCTAGCCAATATGCATTCAAAAATATGATCAGGTTTAAATTCTAAGAATCTGGTCAAAGCTGAGACTGCATCATGCAGTTTTGTTAGGGTTTGGCTTAAAGATGGTGAAAATAGCTCTCGACATCATGAAAGTTGGCATGCACTATTATTTTCGAAATACGGATTTAAATCTATGATTAAATTTTAATTTGAGAAATTAGTCAAACATGAAACTTCGTTGTGCGATTTTGCTAAGGTTGGGCTTAAAGGGGGTGAAAATATTTTGGAATGTCTCAAAAGTTTGCATGCACACTTGTTGATCACATTGGCATCCAAATTTATGATCAAATTTAAATTCTAAGAATCTGGTCGAAAGGGAAACTCCGTCGTGCGGTTTCAAAAGGGTTGAGCTTAAAGGGGGTCAAAATAATTTGAAACGTCGTGAAAGGCCGCGTGCAAGCTTGTCTATCCAATATGCATCCAAACATATGATCAGGTTTGAATTCTAAGAAGCTGGTTAAAGCTGAGACTGCATCATAGAGTTTTGTTAAGGTTTTGCTTAAATATGGCGAAAATAGCTCTCAACATCGTGAAAGTTGGCATGCACTCTTATTTTCCAAATGCGGATTTAAATCTATGATTAAATTTTAATTTTGAGAATTTAGTCAAACGTGAAACTTCGTTGTACGGTTTTGCGAAGGCTGGGCTTAAAGGGGGTGAAATTATTTTGGAATGTCTCAAAAGTTTCCATGCACGCTGGTTGATGAAATTGGCATCCAAATTTATGATCAAATTGAAATTCTAAGAAACTGCTCGAAAGGGAAACCCCGTCGTGCGGTTTCAACAGTGTTGGGCTTAAAGGGGGTCAAAATAGCTTGAAATGTCGTGAAAGTTGGCGTGCATGCTTGTCTATCCAATATGCATCCAAAAATTTGATCAGGTTTAAATTCTAAGAATCTGGTAAAAGCTGGGACTGCATCATGCAGTTTTGTTAGGGTTTGGCTTAAAGACGGCGAAAATAGCTCTCAACATCGTGAAAGATGGCATGCACTCTTATTTTCCAAATGCGGTTTTAAATCTATGATTAAATTTTAATTTTGAGAAATTAGTCAAACGTGAAACTTCGTTGTGCGGTTTTGCTAAGGTTGGGCTTAAAGGGGGTGAAAATATTTTGGAATGTCTCAAACGTTTGCATGCACGCTTATTGATCAAATTGGCATCCAAATTTATGATCAAATTTAAATTCTAAGAAACTGCTCGAAAGGGAAACTCCGTCGTGCGGTTTCAACAGGGTTGGGCTTAAAGGGGGTCAAAATAGCTTGAAACATCGCGAATGTTGGCGTGCATGCTTGTCTATCCAATATGCATCCAAACATATGATCAGGTTTAAATTCTATGAATCTGGTGAAAGCTGAGACTGCATCATGCAGTTTTGTTAGGGTTTGGATTAAAGATGGCGAAAATAGCTCTCAACATCGTGAACGTTGGCATGCACTCTTATTTTCCAAATGCGGATTTAAATCTATGATTAAATTTTAATTTTGAGAAATTAGTCAAACGTGAAACTTCGTTGTGCGGTTTTGCTAAGGTTGGGCTTAAAGGGGGTGAAAATATTTTGGAATGTCTCAAAAGTTTGCATGCACGCTTGTTGATCAAATTGGCATCCAAATTTATGATCAAATTTAAATTCTAAGAAACTGCTCGAAAGGGAAACTCCGTCGTGCGGTTTCAACAGGGTTGGGCTTAAAGGGGGTCAAAATAGCTTGAAACATCACGAAAGTTGGCATACATGCTTGTCTATCCAATATGCATCCAAACATATGATCAGGTTTAAATTGTAAGAATCTGGTCAAAGGTGAGACTCCATCATGTACTTTTGTTAGGGTTTGGATTAAAGATGGCGAAAATGGCTCTCAACATCGTGAAAGTTGGCATCCACTCTTATTTTCAAAATGCGGATTTAAACCTAAGATTAAATTTTAATTTTGAGAAATTAGTCAAACGTGAAACTTCGTTGTGCGGTTTTGCTAACGTTGGACTTAAAGGGAGTGAAAATATTTTGGAATGTCTCAAAAGTTTGCATGCACGCTTGTTGATCAAATTGGCATCCAAATTTATGATCAAATTTAAATTATAAGAAACTGCTCGAAAGGGAAACTCCGTCATGCGGTTTCAATAGGGTTGGGCTTAAAGGGGGTCAAAATAGCTTGAAACGTCGCGAAAGTTGACGTGCATGCTTTACTATCCAATATGCATCCAAACATATTATCAGGGTTAAATTCTAAGAATCTGGTCAAAGCTAAGACTACATCATGCAGTTTTGTTAGGGTTTGGCTTAAAGATGCCGAAAATAGCTCTCAACATCGTGAAAGTTGGCATGCACTCTTATTTTCCAAATGCGGATTTAAATCTATGATTAAATTTTAATTTTGAGAAATTAGTCAAACGTGAAACTTTGTTGTGCGGTTTTGCTAAGGTTGGGCTTGAAGGGGGTGAAAATATTTTGGAATGTCTCAAAAGTTTGCATGTACGCTTGTTGATCAAATTGGAATCGAAATTTATGATCAAATTTAAATTCTGAGAAACTGCTCAAAAGGGAAACTGTCATGCGGTTTCAACAGGGTTGGGCTTAAAGGAGGTCAAAATAGCTTGAAATGTCGCGAAAGTTTGCGTGCATGCTTGTCTATCCAACATGCATCCAAACATAAGATCAGGTTTAAATTCTAAGAATCTGGTTAAAGCTGAGACTGCATCATGCAGTTTTGTTAGGGTTTGGCTTAAAGATGGGAATATAGCTCTCAACATCGTGAAAGTTGGCATGCACTCTTATTTTCCAAATGCGGATTTAAATCTATGATTAAATTTTAATTTTGAGAAATTAGTCAAACGTGAAACTTCGTTGTGAGGTTTTGCTAAGGTTGGACTTAAATTGGGTGAAAATATTTTGGAATGTCTCAAAAGTTTGCATGCACGCTTGATGATAAAATTGGCATCCAAACTTATGATCAAATTTAAATTCTGAGAAACTGCTCGAAAGGGAAACTCCGTCGTGCGGTTTCAACAGGGTTGGGCTTAAAGGGGGTCAAAATAGCTTGAAGCGTCGCGAAAGTTGGCGTGCATGCTTGTCTATCCAACATGCATCCAAACATATGATCAGGTTTAATTTCTAAGAATCTGGTCAAAGCTGAGACTGCATCATGCAGTTTTGTTAGTGTTTGGTTTAAAGATGGCGAAAATAGCTCTCAACATCGTGAAAGTTGGCATGCACTCTTATTTTCCAAATGTGGATTTAAATCTATGATTAAATTTTAATTTCCAGAACTTAGTCAAATGTGAAACTTCGTTGTGCGGTTTTGCTAAGGTTGGGCTTAAACGGGGTGAAAATATTTTGGAATGTCTCAAAAGTTTGCATGCACGATTGCTGATCAAATTGGAACCCAAATTTATGATCAAATTTAAATTCTGAGAAACTGCTCTAAAGGGAGACTCCGTTGTGCGGTTTCAAATGGGTTGGGCTTAAAGGGGGCGAAATAGCTTGAAACGTCGCGAAAGTTGGCGTGCATGCTTGTCTATCCAATATGCATCCAAACATATGATCAGGTTTAAATTCTAAGAATCTGGTCAAAGCTGAGACCGCATCATGCAGTTTTCTTAGGGTTTGGCTTAAAGATGGCGAAAATAGCTCTCAACATCGTGAAAGTTGGCATGCACTCTTATTTTTCAAATGCGAATTTAAATCTATGATTAAATTTTAATTTTGAGAAATTAGTCAAACGTGAAACTTCGTTGTGCGGTTTTGCTAAGGTTGGGCTTAAAGGGGGTGAAAATATTTTGGAATGTCTCAAAAGTTTGCATGCACGCTTGTTGATCGAATTGGCATCCAAATTTATGACCAAAATTTAAAGTCTAAGAAACTGCTCGAAAGGGAAACTCCGTTGTGCGGTTTCAACAGGGTTGGGCATAAAGGGGGTCAAAATAGCTTGAAACATCGTGAAAGTTGGCTTGCTTCCTTGTCTATCCAATATGCATCCAAACATATGATCACATTTAAATTCTAAGAATCTGGTCAAAGCTGAGACTGCATCATGCAGTTTTGTTATGGTTTGGGTGAAAGATGGCGAAAATAGCTCTCAACATCGTGAAAGTTGGCATGCACTCTCATTTTCAAATGCGGATTTAAATCTATGATTAAATTTTAATTTTGAGAAATTAGTCAAACGTGAAACTTCGTTGTGCAGTTTTGCTAAGGTTGGGCTTAAAGGGGGTGAAAATACATTGGAATGTCTCAAAAGTTTGCATGCACGCTTGTTGATCAAATTGGCATCCAAATTAATGATCAAATTTAAATTCTAAGAAACTGCTCGAAAGGGAAACTCCGTCGTGGGGTTTCAACAGGGTTGGGCTTAAAGGGGGTCAAAATAGCTTGAAACGTCGCGAAAGTTGCCGTGGATGCTTGTCTATCCAATATGCATCCAAACATATGATCAGGTTTAAATTCTAAGAATCTGGTCAAAGCTGAGACTGCATCATGTTTTGTTAGGGTTTGGCTTAAAGATGGCGAAAATAGCTCTCAACATCATGAAAGTTGGCATGCACTCTTATTTTCCAAATGCGGATTTAAATCTATGATTAAATTTTAATTTTGAGAAATTAGTCAAACGTGAAACTTCGTTGTGCGGTTTTGCTAAGGTTGGGCTTGAAGGGGGTGAAAATATTTTGGAATGTCTCAAAAGTTTGCATGGACGCTTGTTGATCAAATTGGCATCCAAATTTATGATCAAATTTAAATTCTGAGAAACTGCTCGAAAGGGAAACTCCGTCGTGGGGTTTAAACAAGGTTGGGCTTAAAGGGGTTCAAAATAGCTTGAAACGTCGCAAAAGTTGGCGTGCATGCTCGTCTGTCCAATATGCATCCAAACATATGATCAGGTTTAAATTCTAAGAATCTGGTCAAAGCCGAGATTGCATCATGCTGTTTTGTTAGGGTTTCGGTTAAAGATGGCGAAAATAGCTCTCAACATCGTGAAAGTTGGCATGCACGCTTATTTTCCAAATGCGGATTTAAATCTATGATTAAATTTTAATTTTGGGAAATTAGTCAAACGTGAAACTTCGTTGTGTGGTTTTGCTAAGGTTGGGCTTCAAGGCGGTGAAAATACTTTGGAATGTCTCAAAAGTTTGCATGCACGCTTGTTGATCAAATTGGCATCAAATTTATGATGAAATTTAAATTCTGAGAAACTGCTCGAAAGGGAAACTCCGTCGTGCGGTTTCAACAGGGTTGGGCTTAAAGGGGGTCAAAATAGCTTGAAACGTCGCGAAAGTTGGCGTGCATGCTTGTCTATCCAATATGCATCCAAACATATTATCATGTTTAAATTCTATGAATCTGGTCAAAGCTTAGACTGCATCATGCAGTTTTGTTAGGGTTTGGCTTAAAGGTGGTGAAAATAGCTCTCATTATCGTGGAAGTTGGCATGCACTCTTATTTTCCAGATGTAGATTTAAATCTATGATTAAAGTTTAATTTTGAGAAATTAGTCAAACGTGAAACTTCGTTGTGCGGTTTTGCTAAGGTTGGGCTTAAAGGGGGTGAAAATACTTTGGAATGTGTCAAGAGTTTGCATGCACGCTTGCTGATCAAATTGGCATCCAAATTTATGATCAAATTTAAATTCTAATAAACTGCTCGAAAGGGAAACTCCGTCGTGCGGTTTCAACAGGGTTGGGGTTAAAGGGGGTCAAAATAGCTTGAAACGTCGCAAAAGTCGGTGTCCATGCTGGTCTATCCAATATGCATCCAAACATATGATCATGTTTAAATTCTAAGAATCTGGTCAAAGCTGAGACTGCATCATGCAGTTTTGTTAGGGTTTGTCTTAAAGATGGAAAAAATAGCTCTCAACATCATGAAAGTTGGCATGCACTCTTAAATTCCAAATGCGGAGTTAAATCTATGATTAAATTTTAATTTTGAGAAATTAGTCAAAAGTGAAATTTCGTTGTGCGGTTTTGCTAAAGTTGGGGTTGAAGGGGGTTAAAATGTTTTGGAATGTCTCAAAGGTTTGCATGCACGCTTGTTGATCAAATTGGCATCCAAATTTATGATCAACTTTAAATTCTAAGAAACTACTCGAAAGGGAAACTCCGTCGAGCGGTTTCAACAGGGTTGGGCTTAAAGGGGGTGAAAATAGCTTGCAACGTCGCGAAAGTTGGCGTGCATGCTTGTCTATCCAATATGCATCCAAACATATGATCAGGTTTAAATTCTAAGAATCTGGTCAAAGCTGAGACTGCATCATGTAGTTTTATTAGAGTTTGGCTTAAAGATGGCGAAAATAGCTCTCAACATAGCGAAAGTTGGCATGCACTCTTATTTTCCAAATGCTGATTTAAATCTATGATTAAATTTTAATTTTGAGAAATTAGTCAAACGTGAAACTTCGTTGTTCGGTTTTCCTAAGGTTGGGCTTTAAGGGGGTGAAATTATTTTGGAATGTCTCAAAAGTTTGCATGCACGCTTGTTGATGAAATTGGCATCCAAATTTATGATCAAATTTAAATTCTGAGAAACTGCTCGAAAAGGAAACTCCGTCGTGCGGTTTCAACAGGGTTGGGCTTAAAGGGGGTCAAAATAGCTTGAAACGTCGTGAAAGTTGACGTGCATGCTTTACTATCCAATATGCATCCAAACATATTATCAGGGTTAAATTCTAAGAATCTGGTCAAAGCTAAGACTGCATCATGCAGTTTTGTTAGGGTTTGGCTTAAAGATGCCGAAAATAGCTCTCAACATCGTGAAAGTTGG